>KZ345299.1:23743-43241 GCA_002352805.1 Teladorsagia circumcincta
TAATGTCATTACCGGAGTTGCCGCCCTGAAGATGAGACAGATGCAGAGGGGTTGGCGGACACGAGGTGGTCGCTGTTAGAGGCGTTGACCGTAAGTTCGAGTGATCTCTAAGTTTGGGTAGCACTCCTCTCGATGGGTTGATGTGGTTACCCAACACAAAATCACGACAGCAGAGATGGGATGTGGACTGCAAGTGGATAAAAAGGAAAGCCAATCGTTCAAAACACAACGTATACGACTGTCCTGCTCACCGCTGCGAACAAGTCCAAGAGGCGGGCAGGGAGATGAGGGATAATGTGACTCGCAGAGAGGGTAAGAAAGTACGAGTAGAGACAGCATAGTAGAACATTGCGACGCAGACAAGATATCGAAAGGTGAGCGGACCCTGAGCTTCTAGTGCGATTTCATTGAAGTATTACGCTTACCACAAGCACTCTGTCGTCTAAGTCATATGGCCCGCCCACCTCGGTGCCTACAAAGACCGTCCCTTTTCGCCATCTGAATACCGCATCTTGAGAGGAATTGACAGTTTCCGGTGGCAAAATGCCATGCAATAGCAAAAGACTAGAAAATCCAAGTTCCACAGTGCCCAAACAACTGCAAGCCAAGCTGCACAACAGAAGGATTCATATCACAGGTTCATATGTGTGTGCTTTTCTAAGGCCATGTAGTTGTAGCGATAAAGTTTGAAGAAACCGTGGATAATCCTAACAAAACACTTGGACCGTGATGCAGTCAAACAAGCACCTACCATATTAGTGTTGCATTTCGATTTGTATAGGCAGCGTGACCTCTGCAGTGACCGACAGGCACTCCTATCCACGGAAGCGACTACAACAGTGAGGCTGAGCCCTGACCTAGCCTTCGAAGCAGTACATCCGGCAGAAATTAACTCGAAGAATCTCTTTATTGGGTGGGATATAGTTGAACACGTGTAGCACGGCTGTGCTGTCGTTGCCACTCCAAATGGCACGACCATGGCGCTAGTGTCTTACAAAGCTGGCATTTGGCACTAGTCTTAGCTTTTGAACGAGTCACGTTGGTTGTGTGTCCTTGCGCGACTGCGTGGTCCTTGGGCGACTGCGTGTAAACGGGGCCACGTTCTAAGGGACGTTGCCTGTATTTCAATTGGTTTTACTTGCCTGACCGTTTGAATATCATATTTCTTTGTTTGCATAGGTGCGTATGTCTTTGCTTGCACCGCTGCATGCGCGATTGCAGTTTCAGTTCCTGCTAGCTCGAACCAGCAAGAAATGCAAGCTATTGCGGACAACTCGTCCTCTCCATTAACTAACACATTCACGACGACGACCTTTTTCGCTTTTTGGTTGCGTGAGCGTAGCGCTAATTCGGGAGCGCCACCGTCGTAACCATTTCTTTTTTCTTTTTTACTTTTCAACTTTTCGTCAGTAACGAAAAAGCAAAAAAAAATCCGTAGAAAACGAGTTAAGGACTAGCCCACATTTAATGTGGCTGTGCTAAGGCAATGAGAACAAACGCGGAAAGGAGAGTATGAGGCGAAAGAGCGCTACCGTAGAGAGAAATCCCGACAACAGCCTTCTCTTGAAAATGTAAAAATTACAGTGTTTGTTGCAGTTACATCGAAATCGAGATTGTTTCAACAGGCACACCTATCCTCCATTTGTTGAGCTTTTTGTTCACTTCTGGTTATCTTTACATCCACATGTTTGGGAATACAACCGAAAAAGGGATCAATTGAACCAAAAATTTGGTACGGTTCAGAAAATCTTTTTTAACATAGCAAGCCTATGTTACACTTGCACCACATGTCAATATACGTGTTCTTCCCACAATTATTCACTAACGAAGAAAATATCCAACAAAATTATGATATGAGCAAATGGCAGGCAACTGTTTGCTAGCCATATGGGCTGCCATCATTCCGTGAGACGCGCAAGCGGCAGCCCATATAGGCCGCCATCCGCGTGAATGTGTTCAAGGGTTTTTCTCTGACGCATCACAAGCCAAAGTAGGCATGATTCTTCCTCAAATTGAGCTTTCCTCTTCTGTCATCAGGTCACACGAGTTCTCGTCTACATCTTTACTTGTTTTTTGAGCAATAATAGAATTACTACCCACAATGTGGGATCCGTGTTCCATTATCCTTAGCAAGATCGGATTTCCTCCACTCGCACTCACATTGCGGGAAGTAGTTGAGTGTTTGTAATGAACATCCGTGGTATTCGTTTCTAGCCCCGTTCCATTCGAATCCGCGAAGCGCGTAAGTTGGGCGAACACGGTAGGGACAAGCATCATCATACACTCGATTACTCACCACCGATACTGGCTACAAATTTCGTTCGGTACCTCGACGACTTTACGGAACTGACTTTAGTTTGTTTTCAGTTTCTTGCATATCGGTTGGTGGCTTTTGTAGAAGGCTTCAGACAATGTTGTATGCTTCAGACAATCCGTTCAAAGTGAAACTGCGGTAAAAGTGGGTAAAAAATGTAGAAGCCTCAAATTGTTCTCACCCTGAGCATAATCTCAAGTCAAGTTTAAAAATAGCGCTTGTTTCTAGTGTTCAACCGCAGGCGCTAATAATTTTACAAAACCTGCAAATATCCAGCCGTCAGGTGTCGCTAGCTTCTTTGAATTCGCCCATCTGGTCTCGTTCCCAGGCATTGACTGAGGGCTCAGGATCGCATCTGAAGGGGACCTGTACTGAGTTGGTCAGGGACCGGGGTTCACCTGTTTACCACACAGTTCGGCGCCGCTCCCTGAGGAAACCACGCAGCTACAATAAAGCAGCACAAGTATCAGATACAATTGGATGGTACAGCGCCCGAGTTCGGCCTCCCGGCCAGTAGCTCAAAAGGCACATATATTAGTTGCGACGTATTAGGTAAGACCAAAGAGGAGTCTTGTTGCCGACTGCTATCAAGGAGGCTTGGAGAGGGAATGAGAGTGAGTCAAAACAAATATGTAATCGCATCCGTCTCAACGCTGAAGCTAGATTCTGCGCTAAGTAAGACTCTCTAAGGGAAGAGCAACGGGTTGAAAATCTTGCTAGAGGTCACCTCTCTACCGTCAGCCAACCTGAGTCACAAAATGATCAACGAACAAACTCTTCGACAAGAGTCACAATTATTGGAAATGCACAGGTTTCGTCTGAAGCAATGGATTTTTTTTAAGTTTAGGGACATCGTTCTCTTTAAAGCTATACCCCAGGCAGAATCCGTGTGAGCGAACCTTCGGTCTGGTAGATAGCGCCCCGGAAGACATTCACGGATGTGGCAGTCCCGTGCAAGGAAATCCCCTGATAAAGGTGCTAGGGTCTCCTAAGCCAAGCTTCCCAAGCTGCGAGGTCGTGTTTTCTGCAGCTGTGGTCAAACGATCAACTATCAACAAACAGATGATCAAACGTATAAACTCTTGAAGTTCTGCTAAACACAACCCGGCAAAGCTGGTTAGCAGCAGAAATCAGCTGGATAGCATGCCATAATTGCTGGCAAAATGCCACCGTTCTGCGGCATGCTATTCTCATACTCGGAAAACTCGTCCGGTTGCACCTCCCCTTGAAGGTTAGGCGAGATGCTACAGCAGAGAGGGGGTTCCTGTACAAGGCCTCGTGGAGGGTTTCTTTCGCTGTTTCTTTCAGTTCCAGTCAACAATGCACTCTTACATCCGTTATCGATAGCGGTTAACCCGCAAATCCGTCCATGAGTTGTGCCTTTAACACAACGGATCGGACTACACACGAATCGTTGTGCAGGTCGGCTTGCAGAAGTTCAGGACCAGCTCAGTGCAGAAACGCGACGGGACTTGCAAGGAAAAACAGCTGGAAGACTAGAGCATATGACTCCAACACTTTCCGTTCCCGCGACCATTTTTCAAGGAATCTGAACCTATCCCTGAAGCGGACATCAAATTCCGAATCCTGTCAGAGTACTTGCCGCACTCAGTAGATTCAGGCACGGAAGACACTCAAATTTGACAAGAGTGCAATGAGAAAGTTTCAGGGGAATTCGAGAAAGAATATCACGCAGTGAAATACGCCTCTCAATCAGCGAGAAAATTTGGAGAATTCGTCGTGATGCCCCAGTCTTTAGATAAAGAAATCACAACTTCACCTCGCAGACGCAACTGTTAACTGAAGATCGACAGAAAAAGTCTTCCAGATGCAAGCACACAGGTTGAACAATTTATGGATGAAAGTAGGCAAATCAGCAAGGTTGGACGAAAGATTTGTCAGAAGGCTGAAGCTAGAAAATCCCACATGCTCAGTCTTTTACAGTCCTATTAAAACACATAAGTTGTCTGCTGGAAATATGCGATTACTTCTACCGCAGGATTATAAAATAAGACCCATAATCAGCTGTGTAAGTGGGCCGACAGATCGCATATCATGGTTCCTGAACAAGATTGTCGGTCAACTTCTTACCCACATACCATCACATTTATCGAACACTGGACAATTTTTGGATCTTGCAGACTTCAGCAGGACTGCGTTGTTGAATCTTTCGACGTCTGCAGTCTACACCAATGCCAGCAGCAATGAAGCCTTAAGCAAATTCAGAAATGCTTGAGGAACGCGAAGGAAGTATGATGACATTGGGATTGAGCAAAGCGCAAATAATGATCCTCATTAAAAATGTCCGAAGTGCAACATATTCAAATGGTCTGGAAGATATTTTTCGCAAATTAGAGGGGACAACGTCTAGCACCAGTTCTCGCTATTCGCTTCATGAGTAGAATTGAACGCCCAGTGCTAGCACGTCTATCCATTATGTGCTGCCGTTACATAGATGACTGCTGTGTCATCACTCAACTCAGTCAGTAATGGATGAGTTGTTTAACATACTTAACAGTCAATCGCAGTACATCAAGCTGACTCGGGAAGTCCCTCGTGAAGGCTAGCTGCCTTATCTGAACACTCAGATCCAATGGATGTACAATGTGAAATGGTATAGGAAAGCAAGCTCCAAAAACATATTCATTCACGCAATGTCGACTCACCAAGGGAGAACATCAAACACCAGCTGGTCAGAAATCGCCTCTATGACCGAACCTGCGTCGTAGAAAATTGCGTAATCTGCCCATATGGAAAAGTTGGAGACTGTGCAAAAAGATCTGTGGTTTATCAGCTCCATTGTCTAACTTGTGATGCGATGTGATACATTGGAGAAACTGGAAGGCAAGTAGGCGTGCGTGTAAAAGAATATCTTGCCAGCAAGCGGAGAGAAAGTTTGGTTGCACCTCTCGGTAAGCACAGAAGGGAAAATCATGCTGGTTCTGATTTCGACATCAAATGATTAAATCCATTCTGGCCTACAAAAAGGACATCAGTTCTAGAGCAAGCCTCGAAGCTTTCCTCAAAGCTTTCAGGAGAAAGCACCGTAATCTGTGCATGAATAACAGGAATGAATGCGTCTCTATTACCGATGAATTCTTGCCCTTCATTCCCTCGTGTGAGCTGTGAGTAAAGGTACGTGGCATACTGCACGTACACACCGTTGTAGCAGTGCGCGATTGGCCTGTCTCATTTTATACTTTATTTCGACGTAGGGCAGGCTCTAGGGTGCTGGTGGACTTGGGTGAGTGGCCTTTGTTAGATTTGACTGCGTTCGAACTTTTTGTTTGAGTTGTAGGTAGCTAGGAGCAAGTCAGCGTTGAGAGGATGGTTGCTGTCTTAAAAAGTTCAAAATGCTTCCTTCAGGCTTTGATAACGACGAATTAGTCGAAACGTCGGTGTAATGAAAGTTTATAAAAAAATTGTTTGGCACAGAAAAACTCAACTGCTATCTGAACATGCTAAGATTTCAAAACAGGCGAACATGGAGTTTACAAATATTTACATTTATTATGACCCTTTGTTTTAGACATTTCTACATCTCACTCTAACATCTGCCGACGTCGGAGCTGGCCATGTCTCGCGGGGTCCTTACGAATAGCCTATGGTGCACTCTCCATCTCGCTCCTCCTTGGGGGCTCAATATTAGGAATCAGGGGGGGGCCTATGCGGAGCGTACCCCGATGGAGAAGCTGGATATGAACCTGGAAGCACTCCGCTAAGGGGACTACACTACGGACATCGCTTTGTAGCAGAAACCCATAATGTGCTCGTGTGCTGCTTCATCGTTAGACTCCTGGCAGCCTCAGCCGGAGACGCTCCCTCATGAAGGAGAAGTATGCCTCTTCCGACTAAGGCGATGGCTTATGACGACTGTCCCCGGTTGGGGGCGTGATTACCACGCGGCGCACGTCTTTTGAACCTCGCGCGGCAGACGCAAATGCTCGCAGAGCGAACGATCGTCCCCCTTCGCAACACAGAAAGGGCATGCAGTGGCTGTGCAAAATCTACCAAAATTTACAAAAAAAAGAAACCACAAAAAGTCAAAGTGAAACAAAAATATAGGGTGAGCAAAAATTACTGCGACAATTACCGCTGCAAAATCTAATTTCAAACCCCAGGATTTTTTTCGATGTGTATTTGAGGTAATTATATCAATAATTCAGTGCTCCGTCTTTGATTTCGTTCCGTGAAATATAGCATTTATGGAAGATAATCCTTCAATTCGTCGAGTAACGATTGCTACTTTGCTCTGCAGATCTGCTCGATTGTTCCATTGCAAGGCAATTCAGAAGCTCTATGAAACTTTCCTCGATCACCATTACGGAGCATAGTAGGCCTTCTACCGCCATCATAAGCCCAGACCTGAGAGGAGTGCTTCTGCGATTCCACGAGCAATCAAACATACAGGGGTGGCTGAAAAAAGAGGCACTTTGCACATGCCACATGTCAGAGAGCACACAGGTTGCCGTGGTTTATAAAAGTCTCTCGATAAAATATTCCTGAAATGTACCTCCACACGCAGACGCAAGTTCCTGTTCGCTGATCCCATCTTCTCCAGAATATGAGGTCATCTGTAATCGCCGTCGACCTTAAGGAGGCCTTCCAGAATAGCTGCAGCTTAAAGGCACACCCCAGGCAGAAGTCGTGCGAACGATTTCCTTCGGTCTGTAGGATAGACCCCTAAGGAACAATCACAGATGTGACATTCCCATGGACGGAGCACCCAACAAGAGTGCTAGGGCCTTGCAAATCAAGCTGCTGAAGCTGCAGCTTTTTTCTCTTTTATCAAGCTGTCGTTTGGCACCCTCTCATTTGTTGCGCTCCCTCACCTCACACTCTCCTCTCCGCGCTTAGTCTCTCATTGCCATAGCACAGCTGATTACTAAGGTGGGAGAGCCCTTAACCTGAGCGCTCTGGACGAATTCTTTTGTTTTTTTTTTCTTTACTGACGGTCCATTTCGCACTAATACAATCGTATTCGTGTGCAAGAACCGCACCAATCTGATCCTGGGGCATGCTTTTAAAGCAGCTGCATGAATTTCTTCAGTCGGTTAAGTGATGGTTGGCTTCCCACAAACAGTAGTTAGACTGCTTACAAACGGCGTCGCAGATGGCGACGTAATGGTCTGAGATCCGTCAAGGACCACGTCGAGCTTGAACCGTGCACAACGTTCTCAAGGCGAATTCTTCCGATGTCATTGGAGCAAAGGGTATCTTGAAGTTTGCTGATAGAAAGGAATGCGCACTTCAATTTTCAGTCGAGAGCATTTGATTCAAATTAAGCAAAGTGCTGTTGTTGCCATTTTGAAGGAGGAGTGAAGTGTCTCTTTCTTTGGCCATCCCTGTATGTGTGAAGCAGCGCTGGAAGGCAGCTCGCTCATTGCGTCGGTTGGTCGCTGAAATCACTATTGAGGACACCTCCTTACAAAGTTGTTTGCTGAAACCCTGATAGAAATGTTTGCAAGCATTGAAATGACCAACTTCCGACCCGTTTTTGTAAAATGACTAGGAGCAGATGCTAAGAAACATTGTCTTGATTCCTTAATGATCCTCATTTATCGATAATTTCCCCTAAAGATGACGTATTCTGCTGTCGGACCAGACTTGAACAAGAATGGCAAGCGGACCAATGCCAGTTAAAAGCCACAGCCATTCAGTGATGGTTTTCGCAGAAATCATAAGAGCAGGAGTATCGATTCAAAGACACCTGGGACCTCTGCTGCCCAAGATATAAAACTAGAAAGTGAGAATCATCTCGAGATCCTTTAGTATCAAGCCATGCTTTAGACCGGAAGCACCTTCGATAGAATATGCTTGGTATCCAAGCAAGATTGGGCGGTCACTGACCATGCGCAGATTGCGCAAAAACTGATGCCGATAGAATGTCGTGGAATTCATTGTATTGGAGAACTGGCAACATAGGTTTCTCAAATCGAGCCTTATGAAGTGTTCTGTGTGCCGAAAGCAAAGCATCGTTACAAGCATAATAGGAACTTTGATTAGTTGAGCAGTTGCTCTTGAGCACCTTAGACCCTCTCGACTACACCTACGTACACAACAGGGTCGATGGCTCTGAGAATTCCTCATTTAATTATTGACGCAGGCCAGGAAAATTAACGGAGTGACATTGTTTACTGTTTAATAGCCTTCCACCAATATAATGTTGTTGTTAACTTGAGAGTTTTCGTCAACATTTATTTTTTATCACCAATTTATGTTGTTACCGCAATTTTTGCCCACTCTGTAGCAATAGGTGTGCTCGGTCTCCAGAAAAGTTTATCTACCGCTGCTTTCAATCCTTGTTGCATCATTTCAGCCGGAATGATACACATGTCAAGCGAAGCCAACCAATTGCTAGAAGACGTTGGGGGATTTCGAACTGAGAAAAGAGGAGAAGTTATTATAAAGGTGAGCCCCATCGATATTCTGTTCATCGAGCGCGCCACATCTTTTTTCAGGGAAAAGGTGTCATGGAGACGTACTGGCTACTTGGGATCGCTGACGAATCCGTAGCATCATTGCCAGCAAGACCGAGCTTGCCGCCGATCGAGCCCGTTACTACTGGCTCCGTGGTTGATTTAACTCGAAAAGAATTGACTGCATCTCAAAATGGAATTCTGCAAGGTATATAAATAGAGCTCGAAGGTCGAAACTCAAAATAACGTCGCAGTTGGTGTTGTCGTAGGATGTGATGTTGATTTTTTGTTACACTTTCCGATGCCGTTTTCACCTTCTGTTGTCCCCTTGAAGCGAGAGATGACGATGAGATTGGTTGGATCAGTAAAACTGGAAATGCTGACTAAAGCGATTGTAGCGAAAAGAGCGAAAAAATCCGTCTGGAACTCGCAAAATAGAGCCTGTTACCCTGCCCGTTGACCATCGACATAGGAGGATCTAGCAACCTAGTGAGGAGTAGTTTGCAAGTATTAACCTGATGGCCATCATCGTGCCAGCAAACACCATGCTTTGTGATAACGTTTTCCTCATAAAAGTCACATGATGCGGCCGCTCAAAATGAGATACCCTTTCAAAATGATAATCGTACGATGTAGCTGCTGGCAACCACTGATAGGCGGGTCTCAGGCGGAGGCGGAGCTCAGGAAGGATTGCTAAGCCCAGCGTTCTGCAACTAGCGCACCTTGGGCCACGAAAAGACCACATATCGCATCCTCTGGCCTCTGACTACTGCTTCCACTAATGCATTTACTTCTATGCCGCATCCACCCTTTATCGCAATCTCTCGCTTTAAAGTGAGCCCACCAGGTGCAGATCTAAGAGGATTGCCATAAACTGAACATTCGGTTAATTCTCTGTACCAAACAGTCTTGTCCTTCTTGCACCACTGAAACAAGCAACAGTATCTATTTCTTCCTCCGGATCATTTCGATGTTACATTGTTAATGTAGATTCTCTACTTCTTACATTCCATACTTCCTACTCCTTATCATACTACCATTCAATAAATATCGATTTGTGTGCCGCAACATGATAGTGATGATTACGATGATAAGTAACCATTATAAAGCACCCGTTGTATGCGCGCATGGTCCATAAACTTAGAACTTAGTCACCAATATGAGCTCAAAATTCATGCTGTGAGAAAAAATGAGCTAAGCGAATATTACAAATTATATCCTTGTATTGAACTGGTGCAGTAATCCCACTCGCATGTAAATGTAGAGGTGCCAAGAGGATGGTAAGAAGAGAAGCAATAAAAGAAACCGTCAACGTCATGGGTACTACTTGCTCTACGTTGCGGAGAATATGAAGGTCACACAGCGACACAAGAGATAATGAGTCTTGGGGAGGGAAAAGATCCCATAGGCAAGAGAGCGTAGCAGACCAACATTAACCCATAGCGAACCGCCGTTGCGCGCGCATTTCCGCGCCTTTTCTTATATTTTCTCTTCAGTAACCATCCCTTGATCAATACTTTGACTATCGCTGATGAACTTATTGCTTTTCGAATCCGATAGTCTAGGCGGATAGTTTCAAAACATGAGAAAATATCAGAATAAGTCAAGCGAGAAAAGTCCATTCTTTTGTCTGCGTGCATCACCATGTGAGGCACTCGGTCCGTCACGTGTTGAAACACAGATAGAATATTGAAGCCATGGACGTGCATGGGTTCACGGGGATGGACAGGATCCAAGTACGCGGCCACCAGCGTCTTAGTAACGCGTTTGACGACAACTGTCGCCCAGAAAAGAATGAATAAGTCTGCAAAGAGAGGTATCCCTGTTTACTTACTCCATATTTTATTTAAGTATGTATTTTAATCATACATTCTGAAGGAATTTGTGATCGTCATTTAAGTGCTTTTTTTTCTCGCTCAAGACGTAGTGAAGAATGTAATCAATCGACTGTGGAGGGGTTAGATCGACAGATTACGGTCCGAGCACAGCGCAGCATATAAGCCACGCGAGGGATAACATCGGGGCCCTTTGGCCTGTAGCGGACGTCAGAGAGAGTGACGGCTTCCGTCACTTCACAACGCGTGGAAGTTGGATCCTCAACCGTCGTTTGACAAGTTCGATTAACTGTCGCTTCATATTCTACTCTATCTCTGAAGACTTCCTGTAATCCAGTGCACCTTTGGTCCATTACGGTTGGTGAATTTGGTAGAATGAATAGTTGTTTATCTAAGTTAAAGTTTCTCCATAATTTGGTCATAATTCCGCGTAGCAAATATGGCTAAAGAAGGTGACCAAAACGCGTAGAAGTACTCCAACTTTTGGTGAATCAGCCACATGGATTCGTGAATCCAGCGGTCTGACTACTACGTATTCGAGTGCAAGTCAGATTGAGGTCAGTTTTCGAAATCATCGAAAACACAACGGTTCAAACACAACGCTTGGCTTGGTTTGCTTTAGTTTAGTTTGTTATACCTCGAAACTGGGCTAAAAAGTGGGCAAAGGTGTGCATTGGTAAGTTACATCGAATTAGGTAGACCCAAGCCAAGTGGGTGGGACGTTCTCTTAAAAAGCAGGGCTGTATGAAAAAGTTCATAATTCGGTTCGGAGTAAGTCTATAGTTAAAAAATAGTCAGTGTAGGATGGCAATGACTGAGGTATTCCCAGCGTGCGCGATGTGAGCGGAGGCCCGCCCACAGTGGGCGAAGCGCGCTTTGAAGTGTACAGCGTTTTCTTCAAGCCCTCATAATTCGGGTCGTAGAAGTCCTAGAGAGCCGGAAAAAGGTGGATAGAGGTGGGTGGAGGAGTGGAGGTTTACTATCAACAGGAGGCGAGGCATGATCAAAGTGGGCGGAGTTTGTGACGAAAATTCATAACTCGGTTCCAGAAAAAAACGTGGATAGACGTAATAGGAGGAGAGGAATATAAATGGTGGTGCTGGGCGTGGCGTACACCGAAGTGGGCGGAGTTCGCAACCAAGCCCATAACTCGGTTCCAGGAAGTGACCGGGAAAAAAGAGGATAGAGGTGGGTGAAGGAGTGGAGGGCAATTGTCACTGGGGGGGCATGACCAAAGTACGCGGAGTTTGCGACGAAAATTCATAACTCTGTTCCTAGAGGTCCCGGAAACCGGGAAAAAAGTGGATAGAGTCCAACAACGGGTGGGTGGTCAACCGCTATAGGTGGGTGGAGAGTGCACCAAGTGGGCGGATGACACATTGTAGCTCGGTTCCAAAAAGTCCTGGAACCGAGGAAAAGAGCATAGAGTTCAAAAACGAAAGTGAAATCAGCAGGTGCGTGCGGTGAAGTGGGCGGGGTACCACAAGGTACTATGGGTAGCTCAAAGAGGGCCCAGACCCGGAAAAGTGGGTGAAGGTTTGCGGAGGAGGAGGTCAAATAGTATTTGTGGGCGCCACCAAGGTGTACGGAGCTTTCCATGATGCACCCAAAAAATATCGGGACACTGTTCTGCACTATTGCTGTCCGGTAGGATGCACGCTAGCGCGTGCGCCGCTAAGCTGATAAGAGAAATATGGGAATAGAGGAGAACTTGTCCACAAACTTATTGTGCGACTAGAAAAGGCCGGCCCGCGTTCAACATCGCTTAAGGAGCAGTGTATACTACTTGAACAACTTGAAGTCATAATATCCCATTTTAAAGAGAAGGCAGAACAAATCAACAATCAGTGTTTGTTAAAACAAGTGTTGGCCAAATTTCCTGAGCGCATCCAACGGAGGGTCTTAGAAAAGAAAAATTGAAAGAAGGGATCTTTTCAAATGGGCAATCGTCTTTCATCCTCAACGGAAATTCAAGAGTAACAGAGCACTGAAATCAAACCACCGAAAATGGCAAGAAAAAGTGAAGTTTGTGTCCTTGAACACGAATAACGTGTAGCACACGACGTGTCCGAAGTAAGGTAAGGGAAGTTTACGCTTATATAAAAATTGTTTCCATCGGTACTTGGCGGTGTATTCCGTCACTAAATGGTTTCAGTTCGAATTCCAAAGCAATTCTTAGCGTAAAGTGAAGTGTTCTTCAAAATTGAGGCATTTCAAGAAGTCTTGGACTACGGGTAAATATATTTAGATAATGTATGACTGCCCAATTTTTGCTTAAGTTAGATCATAATTCCAGATTCAGCTAAAAATCTGCTTCTAGAGGTAATTTTACTCCATAATCACGAATGTCGCACTCTTGCGCGAAATCATCCGGCACCTTTAATACAGCCGCTCCAAGCTGCCTTACGATAATAGTAAGTAATCTTGTCAGCAAGTTCTCACAATTTTTTTCTACAGGTAATTCCGGCAATTGCTGATAAGGAAACTCTGTTTGAGATCTCTCTAGCCACACTAGGTCAAAAGTGTTCGCCGAAACCGTACCTCAGGATAATTTTGACCTGAACTCTCCCCTTTGAGTATTGATATGGAATGTCATTTGCTATTCTCGAATCCTTAAGTCTTCAAGAAATTTGGAAGAAAATATCCAACTTATTTTGAGTCTTCGTTTAGGGAAAAGGGAGAAATGTGCGGGGAAACGTTTCGGCAAACACTTTGGACCGTTACTGTATGTTGCCGACAAAAGCAAATGACACTCATGACGGAGTATCGATTAGGTGACGTCTCGCCCATGAGCCGCGACCACTCAGCTGTGCTGTTCTGTTTGAAACACTATTCAGAGAAACGCTCAGCAGATTTGCAGGGTATTTTATTTTATTCCATTTATTTATTCAATATGCTATTTAAGACAGCGTGAGAAGAAAAAAGTGAACAAACGCCTTAGAGAAAAAACAACAGAACATCGAAATCGAAACAAAACAACTAGACCGAAACACTACCCTACCCACCTATGCGTGTAGTACTTGCTTTGCTGCAAACCGTTTGAAGGATGCACAAGAGCCTTGGGTGAGTGTGGATTTAGTGGTGCGCAAATATGAGAGTCCAGCTCTGATTGTAAAAAAATTGCGCCTAACGGTGGTTTTAGGCCTATGGAAGCATAACTTGAATTCCTCACCCCTGGTCCTGGATAAAGTGAGGTCATAAAAGCTAGATAAGTTAATATCGGCTCCAGAACTAAGGAATCTGTGTAACATGCACAAATCAGAAAGGTCACGTCTGGAATGCAAGGAAGGGAGATGGAAGAAATTGCTTCTCATAACAGCGTTCGGAACTCTAGCGCACAAGAAGCCACCGCGACGCACGAGGACTTTTCTAGTGAAGTTAATTTGGGCCTTCTCAATGAGGGCCATGTCTTTCTTCTTATGAGGGTAAAAAACAACCGTACCATTCTCTATCAAAGTGTGTACGTAAGTTTTGTATTGTTGTAATAGCCTTGAAAATTTGGTAGGTACGATGAAATGCTTTCTTTTGAAGTTCCTTGTAATGAGCAGAGAAATCAATTTTGTTATCATATACAAAACCTAAGTCCTTGATCTTTTCAACCTTACGAATCTCGTGACCATTAATAAAATATGAGGGGGCGGTGGCAGAAGAAGTAACTATACGCATGTGAAACGTTTTGCTAAAGGAAATAGGAATGTACCAATCTTTATACCAATGGACAAGCATATCAATAGAATTCTGCAACGAGATCGAATCCTGTGGAGAATCAATTACTCTGTAGGATTTGAGGTCGTCAGCGTATTGTTTGGCGGTAACCTCGACGTTATAACTGATGGAGGCCAAATCAGCAGAGCAAATGTCGAAGAATATCGGGGATAGAACCCCACCTTGTGGAATTCCACTATGAAGAGGAAAGACATCAAAGTACGAAGTGTTTATACGCACTTGGTATGTCCTTTCACTGAGAAATTCCTTGATCCAGCTGAACACTTTTTCATGAAGTCCTAGTTATTTGAGTTTATACAAAAGTTTACTGTGACTGACCTTATGAAAAGCCTTGGTGAAATCAAAATATACAACCTCAACAGACTTTTTATTGTCCAATGCTTTTGTCCAGTCGTTAAATGACTCTAGTAAGTTGGTGATCACCGATTTTCCTTCAACGAACCTATGCTGGGAAGCAGGAACTACTTTGTTTTGCTCCAAATGGCGGATAATGTAAGACTTGAGCAGTTTTTCAAAAAGCCTACAGAAAAGAGAGGTAATGTTTATTGGCCTATAGTTGGAGATATCCGAACAAGGAGGTTTTTTTCAAAATGGGGGTGATGTAGGAGTGTTTCCAAAGTCTGGGAACTTCAGAGAACATCATTGATTGATTGAATAAGTATGAAAGAGGGAACACAATGGCATGAACAACGTTTTTGACAAATACAAAGGGGATCTGATCCGGAGTTATAGAATATGATGCAGGCCACTTAACCAAGGCATCATAGATATCGTTGGAATCAAAGTGAGGGAAAGTGTTCATGCTACTCGAGATCAATGGTGGAAGATTATCATCATCCTGTTGAAATGATTTACTGAACTCGGCTGCAAAAGCATTGGCCTTGTCCTTATCATTCAGGAGTAATCTTCCATTGTCTTTCAGATCAGTAAACTGTGCTTTGGTACAAAGTCTAGACTTCACATATTTGAAGAACCGATGCTTTTCTTTTGATTCGATTATTTTCTTCCCGACGCTTTTGTTGGACTCTACAAGTTTCTCCGAAAACGTGGAAGAAAACGTGTTGTACTCGGCCCAGTCACCACTAAGCTTCGCATATTGTAGAAGGCCCTTATGTTCTAACATGTTCTGAAGGTAGAAAGGTAAACTAAACTTGTTTGGAAGGACGTATGCCCAGGGTACAAACAGTTCTATAACGTGGGTAGATTTGGGATAAGCGTTATAAGCGATGAGGCGCATCTAGGGCACACATCTTTTCTGGAGAGGCCATGGCAACCTGGGACCCTTTTCTTGTTAGTCTAGCAGTATGAATAGTAATTAGGAGGGACTAGAAACAAATCGTCTGTGCTACATAAGATTAGAATGAATTAGTGAATTTAGGGTTGCACAGACTGAAAACTAGCTACAAACAATCGAAAAAAATGAGAAGACTCCAAGAAGTCGGAAACATGCGATTCTCGTGATGGAGTAGAAATTGGAGGAATTGTTGCGTTTCAGATTTGGGTAACTAGTTCCAATTTTCAACATAAGACAATGGTTCATTATAAAAACGAACGTAGAAAATTGACTAAGACTTGGGCCAACCTGCTCCTGCACAAGTAGGCTTCGGTGAACGCTGGCCACGAACGGGGTCATAGAAGCTGAAAAAACAAAAGTTTGAAACGGAGACCAACTAGCTTCGGACTTTCCTTGGCAGTGCAGGCCAGAGTGCTGCTACAAAGTGATACATTAAACGCAACCCTCTTCTTCTCCAACCCTCCTCCTACATATGTAATAGAAAATAGACCATTCCCAAGAAAGTGTAGGGCATGGCAAAAACCGCTTGACAAACAGTTTGTGGTGAGCACAGTCTGTAATAAGACGAGTAGTGTTGTCGCCACAAATTGCTAACTTTGTGAGTTCACATTCCTAGAACATCGCACGCACTGATTTAAAGGCAACGCCCCCCACCCCAACTAAATCGTATTGATGGCCGAGCTGCCGAATGATATCATAGTTGGAAGGAAAGCAAGAGGAACCATCATAGACGCTATAGTTGAGGTCTTAAGCTCCAGTAAAGTGGGGTGGGTTATGGCGGCAATATAGGATCATAGAAGATAGAACACGCGCGAGAACACGCCGTTCGAGAGAGCGCGCTGATCTCTGCATCTCGGTCAATCGTGGTGGGTGGAAAGCGTTGCAATGGGGTCGATGGCTGCAGGCTCGTAAAGGATCAGCGTCATAATAGTGCAGATTGTGCAAACAAGTGGTCGTGATCTGTGTAGAGACCAGGGACCCCATACATACTCGCGGCGTGGTTCTTGCTAGTGAGTTCAATCCCAGAACTTACCTTCGAATACCAGCTGAAGTGCGTTGAATATCAAACGCAGATAAATTTCCAATCAAAGTTTTCCAATCACGCAAAAAATACTCCGAATTACTCTATCATAAATGAGTAAATGGAGGCTCATTACAGAATCACTTGGAATCACCAATTTTACACTCCAATCTTTTTTATCGATAAATTGGAATATACAGCAATGAATCAAATGTTATCATTATCGACGGCTATGTGCCAAAATGTATAATACTCAAAAATCACTATTTGCAGAGTAGTTCTGTCCTGTCCAGCCACGCGAGCAATTGCTCATTGCTCTGCTAGTTCACGTAAACAAACTATGCATCGCTGATCACTCAGTCAAGTACAGTCATTCACCAAATTGTTGATGATAGCGAAGCATCACCTGTATCACCTGTCATCCCGTTGTTCATCCCAGTTACTGTCCGGGTGCTGGCAACGTTTACATTTCTGTTTTCGCTTTTTGTCGCTTGACGAAGTGCCACAATGGATCCTCCCCGCTAAACGAACATGAAACTCATCATTGCTTTGCGAAGAAGTATGACGATCGGGCCAGCGGTGCGTCCATGTGTTCGTTTGTCGTCCTTGGTAATCCACTCGGTGGCCGCTGGTTCAGCGTTTATCACAAAATCGCATGACGCGTCTGGCTCACCTAATCCTCGACTTTACAGCGGAATCACCACGTCTTTGATCGCTGGCAGAGACTAAAACTTCGTATTCCTGATTGCACTTATGAAATAGGGAAGCTCAGCATCATCCTCTCCAAAGGGCGCTGTATGACGGTGACCGCATGCTCGTCGCGTGCTCAAAGTACAGCTCTCCGAAGCCTGCGTCGGTAGCATTGATGACCTTTTGGTTGAATAAGGTAGGAGAAGGCAAATGGAACAGACTAGTCCGCAGGTTGTTGTATGGGCCGAATCGCATTCAAATTGCCAAGCCATACTATTCAGAATGAAATTAGAAGGTATGGCAAATCTCAAGATGGCATTGATCAACGACTAATGCTTTGTCTATCTTCATAACTATTTTGCAAATTTGCCACATATAAATAAACCAGTTTAGCTGCGCACGATACCGAGCGCGAACGATGGCTGCCAAAAATAGACTTAGACCCTGATAAGAGACGTCCGCATACGCAAAAAAAAGCTTGGACAAAATAACTACCCCTAGGTTCAGATAGGCAATTGAAAAAACGCAAATCACGTCTGGAGTACGCGAAACTCAGTCGAGAAATTGACATATATCGATTGTCGGCAATGGACGGTCGCGATATTGCTAAAGCGAAGTCTACACCTACGTAATCCACTTTCGCCGATCTCCCACTTCAGATTCTTATTAGCGTCTTTGCTCAATCGATATACAATTCATTTTATTTTGCCTGAGCATTTTTCACATGAGGGGACATCATACAGGGCCTCACTGGAAGGACGATTTCAAAATCCGAAGGTGCGTCTTGATTTGCGGCTTGAAAGAGGGTTGCGATTGGAGTTGAGAAAGGGAAAAGCGCAAACCTTGTATTGGCAGAAGTTGAAATGGTCATTTTTGGGATTTGAGACTTTGGGTGGAAGAATTGTGAAGAGAAAAACTCTAGGATTTTACCGTTTTATCAGAAGTATATACCCCCCTCCCGCTCGTCCTTCCTTCTTAGTGTGAGTGGTCTCAGAGTCAACTTACAGTAGCGGTCAAAAGTTTGGAAACTTTGTGTTTGGAAAAGTTCGTTTTTGTAGCTGGGCCATTTTCTTTATGGTTGCTCGACTCTGATGACCCTGAAAAATTCCGATGATAGCGATTTTGAAGAGGATGAACTGATGAGAAACAGATTTTCTACATACTTCGGACTGTGGGATCTAGAGAAACCTGTGAAATGAATGTGAGATTTTCCTTTCACGTGAATTCATTTTAAAATTACGTAATACTTAAGATCCTCACCAAAATTAACAAAAACGTTCAAATACTGAAGAGAAGAAATCATAATAACGAGGGAAACAGAAAGTTTCCAAACTTTTGACGCGCCAATTCTTCAAAAAAATCGTATTTTTCAATTATAGTTTGGATTTTCGGAAAATTGGGTTCCGCATCGTGTTTTGCTCTTAATTTTGTATGTTATACGTAAATTTGAGACAAATTCGTTGTTTATTGGCTTCGCTAGATTAAAAATAAAAAAGTTTCCAAACTTTTGACCGCTACTGTATATAAGATGCACGTGTTGATGAGGATGGGGGGATGGTGAAGAAAGGAGAAGAGCGGCGAAGGCACGGTTGATCACGGAGCCCCTCTTTGCAAACTTGACCCGCCCTCCTTAGGTGATTTTTGAATTAAGAATTACAAACCTTGGGTCTACATAACGTGTGGGCTTAGGGTTACAAACAGACAGACAAACAAACCAAACTTCTTGCCTTATATATAGAAGGGATAGGGGTGGCTCATGATCAAAGATCACTCATTGCGTCCTGGTTCTGGGCTGTTTTGAAGCAGAAAACGACAATTTTCATCGAATTATAAAAATTTGACGCATGCCCCGCCCACTGTGTGCGGAGTTACTTATAGCCAGTACGTGCTCTTTTATAGAGCGGCGTGTACCCCATCTAGCCCCAATTTTTCCTGTGCTCTGGGCTGTTCTAAAACAGAAAACAACGTTTTTTCATCGAACTTTGAAATTTTGACGCACGCCCCGCCCACTGCGGGCGGTGTTACTCATAGCCAATACGTCCCACTTTATAGAGCGGCGTGTACCCCATCTAGCCCCAATTTTTCCTGTGCTCTGGGCTGTTCTAAAACAGAAAACAACGTTTTTTCATCGAACTTTGAAATTTTGATGCACGCCCCGCCCACTGCGGGCGGTGTTACTCATAGCCAATACGTCCCACT
>KZ345299.1:44841-55649 GCA_002352805.1 Teladorsagia circumcincta
CAGAAAACGATAATTTTCCATCGAATCATAAAAATTTGACGCATGCTTCGCCCACTGTGTGCGGAGTTACTTATAGCCAATACGTGCCCTTTTATAGAGCGGCGTGTACCCCATGAAGCCCCAATTTTTCCTGGGCTCTGGGCTGTTCTAAAACAGAAAACAACATTTTTTCATCGAACTTTGAAATTTTGACGCACGCCCCGCCCACTGCGGGCGGTGTTACTCATAGCCAATACGTCCCACTTTATAGAGCGGCGTGTACCCCATTTAGCCCCTATTTTTCCTGGGCTCTGGGCTGTTCTAAATCAGAAAACGATAATATTTTCAAAGGATTTTGAAATTTTGACGCATGCCCCGCCCACTGTGGGCGGAGTTTCTTATAATCGATAATTTTTATTTCATGGAGTGACTCATACTCTACCCATAGCAAACTTGACCCGCCCTCCTTAGTTGATTTTTGAATTAAGCATTACAAACCTTGGGTCTACATAACGTGTGGGCTTAGGATTACAAACACACAGACAAACAAACCAAACTTCTGCCTTAAATATGAAGGGATTGCTGAAATAAAACGCTCTTGAGAGGAACTGTTGCACATTTGAGCTCCTAAGAAGAATCGCATGATAGTGGCAGATTGTTAGTGTGCATTATAAATACAGGGGGGGGGGGCAAAAAAAGACATTTTGCCCATGTCACACTTCGGCACTTTTTTGGTTTTTCTTTTTTGGTTCTTTTTTGGTCAGAACTGGTAAAGGCAGCAGAAGTGACGCCGTTGAGTATCCGCCACTTCGAGCGTTCAATTTGAAGCATCGTATCTCTGCTGATAACTTACAGCTTGATATGAATAAGCTAACATACATCATACACTTGCCCATGTCTTTCTTGCGAACAGTCGACCTTTATGAAAATTTATCACCGAAGCCTAAAATGGTATCGGGTTTTCAAGCGACTTTCGAGTGTCGTGAAAAACGGAAAAGTGATTTATCAGAAATACAGCGAAGCTATGTGGAGGAAGCCTTCTCGAGAAATTCACACACCACACAAGAAGTTCAGAACTTTCGCTGATCTCTGAGCGTTGCCGCTAATTTGTTTTAATTTTTTTCTTAGGCACTCCATCTCCTTTAACTCTACACTCTCTCATGTGCCGAAAAATGAGCTATGCCTACGACATGCCACCAAATTTTGAAATATCAGCTTGACTGTAAAGGAGTGTCGCTCACATTTGCATAATTGTTACTATGTTCAAAAATTACTACTCACAAGGCTTGAGCACTCCTTTGAAAGGCGTGTGAGTACGTTACGGCGTACAATAAGATATATCACTCGTCAGCGAAAGATGGCTTGTGCTGCCAAAATTTTGCTTGAACACATTGAGATCGAGACGTTGTCCGCATGCGTGCCTACGGTACGCCTTCGAACAAGGAAGAGCGGTCACTCATGCTCACTGCATAGCGTGCAAAACATTCAGCAGGGCGCTAAGCCTTTGAGACAGTTACAGCTATAGTTTCATGGCTTCCAACACTGAGAGAAATGTGTTGAAATTGGGTAGCTTACATATTGACCTGAGCTGTGGATAACAAGTATAATACTAAAGAAAACCGTTGGATCGATCCCTTGCCAAACTATACAAAAACTTGAGTGTAGGTTTTATTGCGTCAACAGGAACATCTAAAGCTTGCGTTCAGCATTTCCTGAGCGAAGCAAGGAAACAGTGCAGACTATCAGAGGTGAACTCCGTCCCACAGCTCGAAAAAGAACGGAGTTTCTGTAACCGTTGTAGAGTCATTTTTGAAGGGAGTGTCTCACAATAAGACACTGAAAAGACGGCGGTGGCTGGCAGCAGGTGGGCAGCGAAGGCCAACTCTCTGAATTCAGAGATCGACGCAAAAGTAAGTCGTGTTTTTGTATGGTGGAACAGTAAGGGACTGGTGTAGCTCGAAGTGTTCATTATGGGTTGAGTCACTGTTGAACTCTTCATGACAGACCGCCTGCCCGGGATAGGGGCTGCGTCGTCAAACCCGATATGAAATTTATACGTTCTGCTTCATCTGCCAATTAGAACAGAACTGATTCCTTCCGATTACTGTTCAATCCGGCCACTTCAGCACATCTTGGTCGAGAATAAGTTCACTTCTACGACACTAAAATTTTGGTGTCCAACTTCTTCGAATCGCACCCGAGAGGGTCCCTCAGAGAAGTCAAAGATTCTTCGCACAAAAAAAAGAAAGAGAAAAGGCTTTTAAGATGGAGGAACAACTCAGACTTATGCGCCTTGTTGTTGTTTTTACAGTAAAATTTATTGGTAACTAAAAATGACATTTCTTACCGATTAACATAATATTGTAGTGCACATTGGACGTATTCAGGCTTCGACAATTTCTTGAGGTGTCACATTCTGCCATACTCATCCGGCAACCAGTTATTATTATGAGGTAAGACCAGGACAGAACAACCTTTGTAAAGTACCCAGTCGTGCTTACTGCGTATGTAGCAGATCATTCTTTACAAGGAGATATTCATTCCAGATAAAATGATAACGGAACCTACTGTCATGAGAAAAAATGCAAAATTGAGATTCAGCCTAAAATTCGAAATCTCGAGTATTTATAAACAATTATCACCTATGAAACCAAGTGGCAAGGTAACCATGGCTTATAAAATTGCTTTTTTTGCAACACCATGAACAAGACCCTGGAAAAACTCATTAACACATCTTGGAAGCGCCCGTTTTCGTTCCCATGAGTGAGAATGGGGCATTGGGAACGAAGCTTTTTTTGATCAATACTGTCTTGTTTTAACACGTTGACGACAGCGCGCGTTTTGGGTTTTTTGGCCAGGTGGGACATCAGCAGTTAGGCGGGCGTGATCTCTGAGACGCGCAACCGCGTCTCATTGTCCCACAAGGTGCGTTTTTCGGAACTCAACATTAAAAACAGCGAAACAAGAGTACAATAGGTGAGGGATCATTCGGCGGCGCGGCACTCAGCCTGTCTGCGCCTTTTGAGCAAGATAGTGGTAAAATAGCGCAAAAATGAAGGGCTGTAAACCTAAGGGAATGCGTCAGTTCAGGGAAGTGGGAAGTAGGGAAAGCCACTCGAAGTGCGTGGAAAGTGGAATGTGTGCGTTTACATCGTCTTCTTCAAAGGATGCATTCAAGTTGCGCACAACTTCGTTAACTCTAGCCCCCTTTCAGCTCTCGAAGCGCCCGAAACGAGCAGGCTTAACACGCGTTTTCGAACACATCTAACCGTTTCGTGGACCATTGTGTTTATAGTTACGTTACTGTACGACCTATAGAATAAACACAAACAACTTGAAAAGTTGCCGCGCATTCGATAGAAAAAGGGATGAGGAGGGTGAGACGCGCAACCGCGTCTCAATGTCCCATGTGGTGTGCAAAGTGAGACGCGCAACCGCGTCTCAATGTCGTCAATGTGTTAATTTATCTACAGATCGACTATACTACAAGACCTAGTCGAAATCAGCCGGCATTCGCTGTCTTGCTCAATATTTGACGTTATAACCAACTGAATGTGGTCAGGCAGGTCAGGCAGGGAACACCTGGGCAATCAACGGCCCGATGGTCAGACTTCTTTACATAAGCTGTGAATGGAAGGATTGAAGGACAGCGCGTCCATCGAACGAGAAACATCCACTGGACACTCTTGCTCGCGTTGTTTATTCTGTGCGTCGTTACAAATGGAGACGTTGCTGGCGTCCATTCAAGTAAATCGATGATCACGGTCAGAAGATGTGATACATTTGTGAAGGCTATTCAACGCGCTGTTATCTAGTAGAGACAGAATTTCGGTCTTCGATCAAAGGAAGACGGTGGAAATGAAAATTCAACGTTTGTCCGCTTTTTTCGCTTAGAAAATTAACGGCGTTCTCGCCTCGACATTCCATTCAGAACAATAATCTGCCATCTATAGAATTTCGTCTTTACTTCTGGCATTTCTTTCATTTATACATATGTTCACGGAATAGAGAAAGAGATTAATCACATTTAGAATTCCATACGGTTCAGAGAAACTTGTCGAAAGTGACCCTCCAGTGGAACCTGTCGTTGGTATTATACCCACAGTATGCCGATAGTGTCGAAAAACTCGCGATATAGGTGAATAGTAAGCGACTATTATCTGGCAGCCAATGTGGACTGCCACCGGCGTGAGTATGTTAGGTACGCGGCGCGATCTTTTTGATTTTTTACACTTGCTGGAAGGGAGGAGAAGCGCTGACAGACACAACAAAAGTTGTTACAAAAGAGACCATTCAGGATGGAAATCCACCTCCAACAGAGTGACCTCCAGCTGTATGCGTTATATGATTAAAACGCAACTGTTTCCAAGTAACAACTTGGAAAATCGTCGTCCTTCAAGCGATCAAAATCTTCTACTGGCGATACATCGGCTCTTTAGTTGTAGTAAAAGCTGTATTCGGTCATAGCTAGCTGTAGGACACGATGCTCATTAGGAAAGAAGGGGTGGGCATAAAAGCTGCTGTCCAAACGCCCTCCTTGGCAGTTGTTTCCGGAAGCCGTTCGTACTTGATATTTCTAAGATCATTGTTTTTATTTGGTTTCCATATTCCAGGCAGAAAATTAGTGAAAACTTGATTGCTCTTAGCAAAAAATACATAAATACGCGCGGTGTCACTGATTTAACTCGAAAAGGTGAGGTAAGGGCTTGTCCGTGTGACAAATTTGAGGTAGTTTGTGTTTGATAAATTTGTGCTGATATCACCGTAAAGCGGAAGTAAGCAGTCGTTATCTGCACGTGAAATTTCTGTTCATTCAAGGATACTTGTGTGAGAATCTCGGAGCAATACTTCTCTTCCTATGCCTAGATGGGGTGAAAGTTTGACAAAATCACTGATGAGATAGGAGACTCAGTTAACACCACCTAATTCCTTCCGCAGTCCCATCTCTCTCCAGTGATGAAATCCAACTCGCATCCATATTTCGTGACTTGACGAAGCCTCCATCTAAACATGTTAGACTTTGTTTAGCTATAACTAAATACTGGTCACTATAAGCAGTCATACCAGAGGAGGAAACGAACAGTACATGTGCTTAAAAAATTTACAACTGAAGCAATCTCTTGTGTCGAGAACTTAACTTCATCGCCATACCACCAAATAAGCTCGACATCAAGTGCCTTCTTGATTTTGCACAGGAAAACGACGATAGAATTTGATCAGCTTTCATTCCGTTTTCTGGCAATGAGGTCCTTTAAAGTGCAAGAAGTGCAGATGCTCGATGATCAAAGATGAATGCAGTATACGGAGTGAAGGGAGACAGCTTTTAGGCGTATCAAATGAGGATGCAGTGTGAGAAAGCAGGTGTGTGAATGCTTAAAGTGCATAATCCTTCGTACAAAAGGGATGTGCGGCGTCGTGAAGCAGTAGGCATCAGAATGTATTTCGTCCTCGCCGCACTTTACTTTCTGATAGCGAATGTTGGCGCCGAAGAATGTCTGTGCGGTTCAGGTGGTATGTGACTGGATCCGTCACTTATTTTGCGCTTCTTACCACGTCTCCTGCAGGAGGTCAAAACTTCGGCTCAGTAACGAAAACGGTAAATGGCTTTCAGAAGGCGAATTCCGAGTGAAAACGGACTGCAGAAGCCTTATGTGGATGGTTGTGAGCGACTACGGCGACGAACTCGGCAAGAATCTGGTACGTACGTGAACGATTGGGCAATGACGTTGGCATCTTCGTCAAGTCTGTATTGTGTGGGTCAAATCCCTGATCTACTATCGCTGGTAGCACGCAAACATTATATTCTACACGTCCAGTCAGCTGATAAACAAAATCTGTGGAGGGCAATAGCACATTACATATCCCTCTCCAATCATTGCATAGACAGCTTCACTATTTACATCTGAATTTCAACATTATTAAAAATTTCACGTAAAATGCATGCCACACTTTATGAACGATTAGCTCATCATATGGGTTCTGTTCTTCAAACCTTTCCGGAAATTTCCGAATTCTCATCCAAAGGCAAGCTTTTTACAGACATACAGTATGGACATCGAAAGCATTGCTCTTAAAGATTTAACAACAAGTCTACCGTGGAGAGTGTTGCAAGAGTACCAAGGAGCACAAATTTATAGAACATTTTCGAAGAACGTCAATCAAAGAATGGAGAATAAGGTGTACTGGGCAATGCTCGATCACTTCTATCTCCTGAAGGGTGCGGTAAGTTATTGGTATACCACTTCACTTCGATGTTTCCTGCATGGGCGCGTTGTTAACAGCAATGCTTCACTGCTGGCTTTGTGCCAAGATCGGTTCAAGTCAAACAGTAATATGTTGAAAAAAAATTTAGTAGCGATTTTTCATGTAGTGTCAATCCAGCCAATGCACGTTTTCTCGGCCAAACTTTGTAACGTATTCGACAGTGACTCTCTGCCACGTTCGCTCTCTTTGATATTATACATATGTACATGGTTTTCCACCACAATTCGAAATCCTTGTATTCAATTTCGGGAACTTACAGCCAGTTTCGTTTTTCTTCCACCCCAATTCGAGAACTTTGCAACCAGTTTCGACATCCTGAATGAATCTATTGGTCATTCTTGCAATCAATTTCGTGAATCTTTTCGGAGACTATTTACAACCCAGTGGGCGTAATATGGTTCAAAAAATGTTTCGCTCAAGCCTTGCCTACGGAGGTTATTGAGGGTCCTGACCACGAATATGATACCCATTTTGACGCAGCGCCACATTGGCGTCATTCAGCGTCAGGTAACCCACACTCATCCCAGATTTGCTGTTAACTTGTGTATAGGGGTAATGAGTGCGAATGCGATATTTGCTTTTATCGTCGGCCCTATTCGGCACCTATTGCCTCTCTTCTGCGTTCTCTCACTGATTAGGTCGCAATCAAGATCAAGCGAGGTGTTGAGGAAAATTTTGAAATAGGACCCCCCCCCCCGAGCGCCTTCAGCCAAAGAAGTCCAAGAAAGACTATTGACAAGCCCAGCATGAAAATGGATTAACCATCTCCAAAACCTTTCCTGAGGAAAAAAAGAGCTCTTCTGCCGTACTCTCCATCACAATTTTTTCACCAAAGTAGCAGAAGTCGAAGAAAGGTTATTTACTTCAATTCTACAAAGAAACAAGATAAAAGACAAGAAACATTCGCGAATTAGACATGTGGAAGCTATGAACCAGCTGCGAACTGACTGATTCCGAGTGTTGGCCGTGGAGCAGTTTATCTTCTACTATAGAAATTATGAGACATTCAAATGATTATAACTTTCTTCAAAAAGGAGGAATTTTCAATCCGAGTGCAGATTGGGATTTTTTCGGCGAGCTCTCCCTGACCAGCACGAAATTCATGAAAATTAATACGAAATGCTTGATTTAGTTTGATTAACGAGGAAAAGTGGTGATGAGTGCGAGTTTTCACACTTTCGGAAGCCATAACTTCCCTCAACGTTGTCAAATCTTATAGGCAATATGTCAGTATAAACTAGAAGATTTGCTCTATAAAGCAGCTGTTAGAACAGCTTAATACGTTTTGTTTTTAAAAATGCCCACGTCGAGGATTTTTGCAAAATTAACGAGGTCATAACTCCGTTCAAAGTCGATCTTTCTTGAAAGTTAATACGAAAGTTAATACGTCATTGTGAACTAGAAATTTGCCTTATCTAATGTTTACTTGAGTTGCTTAATATGTTCAGTATTTAAAAAATTGCCACGTCGAGAATTTTCGCCCGAGTAGCCGAAAGGTACCTTTTTGCTGCACTGACTTTCTTTCAACGACTGTAGCTCCTTTCAGGAACGATTATGTATAAAAGTGGGGGCAGTTTCGGAATCCACGAGCTACCCCCTTCAATCAAGTGTAAAATGTTTAGCGAATATCATCTTTAATGGTTATATGCTTATGGACTTGAGGCTCAAGACTGCACTTCTTGTTAAAAGTGGATCCCTCTCTGCCAGTCACACGGAACCTTTCGGAAACCTCTTCATCTTTTCCTGAGTCGTTATTTTTCCCTCAAGGAGCCGTAGTTGAAGCGGGCGCAACTGATTTTGCCCATTCAGGAAGGCGCAGTGTGCCTAACACCCCTTCACATTCGGGCCTCGTTTGGAGTATAAAATATGCAACGGTAGTTGAGGAATGTTCAGGATTATTTAACCTGTCATAATAAACTACTGATGTAGCGCAAAATTACAACGCGGACCATTTTGAACCATCAGAACTTTATGTGTGCGGAACAACATTGTTATTGGGAATACTGGCTTGCACAGCATCGATCACTTCTTGATGTTTGTTTTTGGAGTGCTCCGACAGTGATGATGCTACTGCTTCCATCCTCTCGGCGGGCCAAATACGAGCCCCCCTGTCGACCTGTCAACGCACGCTTTACCCTGGTCGCAATAGGTACTGAACCTACGGAGAACGGAGGGATTCAATGGAAGTGCACTCACTCCGGAGTGTCACCGTTGTCCCCCAAACATAGTCTGAAGCGCTGTAAGCGAGAAAACTCAGAGAAGCCAAAAATGTGCGTTGAACAGCGCAAATGCTGAAACAGTTTTGTATGTTATCAGGACGTCAACTGATCCCTATGTAGAAAATTACGCCAAGCTTGGTGAGAAAAGTTGTGGCGACAAAGTAGCGCCAGCTGGCGCCAAAAGGCGCCAACGATAAGGATGAATGTCATAAACGTAATCAGCCCCAAGTAACCCCTATACACACGTTTATAGCGGATTTGGTGGGAATCAGTCGTGGCGTCACTTGACGCCAAATTGCGCCAATTTGGCGTCACGTTATGGCTGCTAAAGGAATGCTTCTTTTTATCTCCATCTGCCAGAGCAGCAAACGCGCTACTCACCTCGTGACATTCGAAAGCTCAATAAATCACCAGAAATAATATTTTTTTTTTTGTTATTCCATGACATTCCTTTCATGCATTTCGCTTGGTTTGTTAATCCCGTTTTATCGCTCTTTCATATGTTGTGTATATCTTCTTAAAGGCATGCTCCTGGCTCAAATTGGTGTGGCTTTTGCATGCGAACACGAGCGTACTCGTGCGAAATAGGCCGGCAGTGAAGAAGAAAGGAAAAGAATCCGTCCAGAAAGCTCAGAATAAGTGCTCACCCACCTTTGTAACCGGCTATGCTGAGGCAATGAGAGACTGTGCACGGAGAGGAGAGTATGTGGTGAGAGAGCGCAACAGATGAAAGGGTGCCAGACAATAGCCTGATAAAAAGAAAAAAGCTGCAGCTTTAGCAGCTCACTTTGCAAGGCCGTAGCGCTCTATTTAGGTGATTTCTGTTTAACACGTTGACGACAGGCTGACGCGCATGCGCGTCAGAATTTTGAGGCCGCATTGGACATTCTGTCGCGCATGCGCGCCAGCATGTTGGTACCGGTTCTTCCCGCAAATGCCCAACTTCTTCCCAATTCTTTTATACTCATTCTATACGCCATACATTATCAAACATTATAACTACTTGGCTCTCAGAATGGTTGAATATTCTTTAGTTTGGGAGAAGTTTTCCAAACCTTACCGAAGTCTCTGTTCAGCTCATTCCTTGTTTTCTTTTCATTGACGTAAACATGTTGATAAAAAAGAATAGTATCAGTGAATAAAACCTTTTCGAATGGAGGATATGTGTTTTTACTGGAACAAACACGTCGAAATTATTTTGAAAACATTAGAGCGAAAGTGAGCAAAATTTGCCTTTTCATGGCCTTAAAACGCCATTTTGGTGGAAATTATACTATTGTTACTCCCGATAAATTAGACTCATTCAACATTATCGAAAACACATGATCGCATCCAAGTATTGCGTATTTACAGCTCAAAATCCATGGAATTGATGCGAGGCGGCAGCGCTTGCAAAACCGCTCTTGTCCCGCGCGGTGCAAAAACCCAAAACGCGCGATGTCGTGAAGTGTGAGGGAAATGCCACATTCGTGATTGTTCCCTAGGGGACTGTCCTACAGACCGAAGGGAATCGTTCACGCGAGTTCTGCCTGGAGTATAGTAGCCTTCAATATATGGCATTGTAGGGAGACTGTGTCATGACTCGCATAGAAAAGGGGAAGGGTGGGGGAAGCGTGGAAATTTTCGAAAAGTACAAACGCCACGGTTGACTGCGCTTGTAATTATGGAAGGGCTGGCAGTATACAGTAATGTGCTAGTACTGCATATAATATAGGCGAAATCGGGTGAGCACTCGATGTCGAATTGCCTGGCAGGAGTGAGAGGGGGCCTAAAGCACTTTTCTCGCCACGAAAGTCTGCCACCGCCGAAGCTGAAAACTATTGAAATAATTAACTGTCCTTAATTGCGTCTTCTAGTGAGATTCCTTATCTCTAGGTGAATATATTTTGGTCGCTACTTCCTGTTTTATTGATGCAATTTAGATAGGTCGTATCAAAGATACACACGGGTACTTTGGATGCTACTGCGATTACGGAAGTGGAAGAAACCAACGGGACGACGACATGCACATTCAGTGTTACTTCAAATGATTTGTTAGCTCCAGAGAACTTTTTTAGAAGTTTTCTCTATCTACGCATGAGAAAACTTTGCATAAAAGTTTTCTAAATCAAATATCTTTGAGTAATAGAAGTTTTGAAGCAGAATGATAACCACATACTTACCTCCATGCTATACGATAAGATCAGTAGACAGGGTGAAAATCGTGTCGAGGACGTGGTCGCGGAAGTACGCCCCCCCCCCTAAAATTGAAGTCTTGGTACGACCCCTCTTATTTTCATTCTCTTCCAAGAACGGAGTACAGTGGTAGTGTGGTGAGTATCCGCGTCGTCACATGCGAGATCCGGG
>KZ345299.1:119920-140286 GCA_002352805.1 Teladorsagia circumcincta
ATAGCGTTGTGACGTAGACGTCGATGTGTAAATGTCGTACATTAAACGGTGAAATTTCGTGCGTTTCCTTTCCACAAAAACCCCACCCACTGAACTTCACGTGCCAATGAATCAGCGCTGTTGAAGTTCGTGTGTTGCTCTCCGTTGAACTTTCAGCAATGAATGCCAATCTCTTTCTTTTTTTGTGGTTGGGCGCTTTTGAGTATCTTTGATGTTGTTCTTTGAAATTTTAGTGAATTGGTCACACTCTGATTTTGTTGAGTTCTAATAAATTGGACCAGGTTTCTGAGGCCAGAGCAATATGGTCCGAGTTTCAGTGTCCAGCAGTCCTTTTACTGAAATTATCGGTTAAACTTGCTTATGACAAGGTTGCTCTAATGTTTCACGAAGAGTCCCAGAATGTAAATTATTGAGATGAAATCTCCAACTGTTTTCTTCTAATACAGAACTGAATTTTTCGTTATCATTGTTATGAGAAGCTTATTTCCTAAAATTCAGATCACTGTGAATGTTTCCAAAGGTAATTCTTTGTCACTAATTTTTCAAATTTCTCTGGGCAACCGCTCGTTCCTCTGATGATTGCTAGTACCGAACCTGTCTGGAAGAGCAGAATACTGACTCAGAGGTCGGCTGAAATTTTGTGCTCTTTGAAGATCAAAATGCCTCGTCGGGTTTTAAAGGCAAGCCCCGGGATTGGTCTCATCAGTAGGGAGGATACCTTGAGGGGTATTGCAAGGACCTTACCGACAGATGGCGTGCCACGCCCGTCGCAAAAATGCGCGGTTGAGGCGCTAACGCCAAGGAGCTGGAACTAGTCGACTCGCTTTGCGATTCTTCCCACCTACCGCGATTGATATGGAGATCAGGTGCTCTTTAGCGTGTTTCTTGATCTGGCTCTTCTTCGAACTACATCCTAACTTACTTGAGTTTTTCAAACTTCAAGCCCTCAATTTGGGCGTTCTCGATAGTTTCGCTTCCTTTCTTGTTCACGATTACTCCACTCGCAGCTCTCTCTCGCACCACGAAGCATCCTTATACCCCAGTTTGAGCCCAGAGCTTGCCATTAAATGAAAACCGAGCGCATGGCGCTCATGCTCGGCGCTAAATCCTCTTTTCCAAAGTTCAATATGAATACTGCTAGTGCTCCTTTTTGACGGAATGAAGCACTGGCTCATAGAAAAATTTGTTATATAGACGTTTCCAGCATAGTTGCCCTCTTGCTCCTGCTTTCTCAAGATACTCTTACGGATGCTCATCGATTTTTGTCCCTCCTTTTCCTGCACCCACTCTCCATCATTTTTCAGACACAAATTTTTATTTCCTTTTAGTCGGAGCGTTACCATCACCATCGAAAGAATTCGCAATCACCATACGTCACATTGCCACAATTGCGACATTTGCGCTATTTATGCGTGGTTGCTTTTGTTTCTCTAGCCTATAGAGTTTGATATCAGCAAAACTTTTCGTCCTTGGGTAATCGAACCACACCCTACTCACGGATTCTTTCGCTTTTTTTTAAAATTTAACTTCAAGGCAGGATCCAAGGATCAATCAGATAGCCTGCAGTAAGCTTTTGATCCAAGCATTTTTGTACTTGGGAGTTGAAAAATAGGAACTAGGAGGAAGATGGTAAGTTGAACTGATAATTAGCTAGATGGATAAAAAATGGGTAAAATGCTTGACGTTGATCAGTCCCTTTTTGGATGCGCCACGCACTGCACTTCTACCATTTCCTGCTTTGTAGTGGCGTTCTGAAGGCGATTCAGTCTATACACAAACATGCTTAGGCCAGCAAATGTACGAGTTTGTGTTTCCATTAATCCGCACAAATTTAGTACCGATTAAGGTGACTGATCGTCCGGAAAGATCAGCACTATCTGTTCAGCCAATAAGCTACTACAGAGACGATTTTATGGGTTTGCGGGGCTATGCTTGCAGCAAAATCTTTGTGCCTTTATATTCGCATCTGCACTGTCCTTGAGAAACTCAGTTGTGTGATATCACTGAATCATTACAATGTATGCTACGAGACAATATGTCTACCCAATGCATGGCGCATCGCAAAGGAACTTGGAGCCTAATGTCAAATATTGTTGTACTGATGTAGTTGGTCTGCGGTTTCTTCCCACCAATGGGGACTTGCTTCTAGTGAGTGAATACTTCCAGTAAAGCTTGTGCACTAACAAGGGATGGTCATTTGCTCGGTCCGGCCATTTGTAATGAGGTTTAGTCCGATGCACGCGCCTTGTGAGGCTGAGCTCAACTTCGTTCTCGATTTTTGCCGAACGATTCTGTGAATGAAGTTACAAGGGATTCTTCTCACTGAGGGCATCTCGCTGTGGCAACCATTAAATCCCCTATTCCACTTGGCTTGCATAAGAGTCGGAGAGCAGCCTGGTGATGAGCGCACTCGCTTCATATAGGTGAAGTCACGTGTTCGAATTCTTGGCTATGGAATGTTTTGCATTTTTCCAGGGCTACTCGTACGAGCCCAAAAAGCGTTTCGGTTTGGCTTGGACAAATTCAAAAATTTGAGTGGACAGATTCCTGTTTACTTACTCTATTTATCGTCAGAATTTTCTAGCTTGTCTTGATCTGTAAACTCATACTTTTCCGTTTGCTGAAGTTCATCAAAAACTTTTGAAAAGAAGCACGAAAAGGAAATTCCAGAGTTTGCCTCTTCCAGGTGCCAAGTGGGGACGCATATCAACAAAATAACCAATTGCAAACGCTTTCTGGGCTCGTACGATAGCCCTGGAAAAGTGCAAAATCATCCCAATGGCCAAGGATTTGAATGTGAGACTGCATCCATATGAAGCGAGAGCACTATCCATCACACCACCAGGCTCTCCATGGCTGCTCTCCCGCTCTTCTTAAGCGAGCCGAATGGGATATGAAATGTAGAGGGCGCTACAGTGAGAAGGTTCCAATCGTCGCAAGGCGAGTGCATCGGACTACACCTCATTACGAATGGCAGGACCGAGCGAATGACCTTCCTTGTTAGTAAGGGATTGTTCACAAAATTTCCTCAGAATTGTAAAGTTGTCTGTCTAAAGTCAAGAGAACTTGAAGAGCACAGTGGGATGTTGTAAAGGCAGATTATCCGCGATATTCGTGTGATATCTTTGATGGCCATCTTGCGACCGGTTTCTTAGTGGAGACCTTCGAATTGTGACATTGAACTAGTTCAGAGACCATCGTTAGGGCAAAGTTTCAATTCGCTCAAAGCTGTCGCTGGCTCGATTCACCTGGGTTGTCCCTAAATGACTCATAAAAACATTATAGATCAATATGACTACCGAATCCTCACAGGTTTCTAGAAAAGGGCTCACAACGATAGCCGTGGTGTGTTCGGTCTAAAAAAGCTTCGCAAGCTATTTCCAACCTGGGCGTTCCTACAAATGTGCTAGCGATTGCGATTGTTTGCACTGAATGGGTCAAGACCGGGTAGGTCTGATCGGCGGTGGCGGCGCTCGTCCGCCCTGTCCGCCCGCCCGAGTGGTGGCGTGATCGCTGTCGACCCGGTCTCATCGCTACGTTTCGCTATCGCTGTAGTCGCTATTTTCAACAGCTGATAATCTCTGCTCTAGAGCACTTCCTCCAAATGCCATAAATTTAATGTCCTTTTTTTTCTGCAAGTGGCAGGTGGGCTAGCAGGGTGGTCATTACTGTGGCAAACGTGCGTATAGTAATACATAATCTTTCTCAAATGAGTCCCTATTTCAATGCTGTTTTTTGTGAGTTACTCTTCGTGGCGTTGATGTCTACATAATCATCTACACTAATCTATTACATCTGTAGCATTTTCGGGACAACATTATATTATAAGTATATTTTTACGATTATTGGCATTTGTATTGATATTGTCCACTTGTTTCGAACTCATATTTTATTCCAAAACGTCAGCGATCTATAAATTCTAAGCACTAACGATGAGTCATCATTAGCGAAAAAGACAAACAATCAGCAAAGAACACTATGAATAAACCAAAAGACAAAAAATAGCGAAGGGGCAGTTTCAGTTGTCCAGTTGTGATTTTTTGTTATCTATCATGATCATAAATCGGGTGGGGGGGGGGGAAGTGGTGAAATGGCAAGTGGCGCTGCATACCAGTCCGCGGTCCGTTGATTAAATCCTGGGTCATGCGTCGTCTGGGCCAAGCAAGCCTTCAAGCGCTCCGGGGTCGATTAATTGGTACCGAAAATGCCTGGGAAGATAAAAACGCTCCCTTGTACATCGGCTGGTTCGCGCAAGTATAGGCTCTCATTCATTCACCTCATTCGAAATGCCTTTACTACTCTGTACGGAAGTAAAATGCGTGGCGCATGAGTGGCTCCGCCGATTTCGAAGAGATTTCGGAAAAAATAATGTTGTTACTTACCCTGAATTGTTCGCTTCTAAGGCTTAGCTCGAGTAATGGGAGAACTCTGGTGTGAGCAACTTACCGTTTATTTGGGGTGAGTAATTAATATCATGGACGGAAGTGATGTGCTGGCAAGTGACACGCTTTCCACGCGCGCTTTCCGGGTAGATAATCCTGGGTTGTGCTTCGCCCAGGCCAACAGTGCCGTTCGTCCTTCCGGACTTAGCCAATTGGTACCAGACTCAATTGGGTGTTTTGAAAACACTAACTTGTACATCGGCTGGCCCCGCAAGTCATTGTGTATTCCAAATCGCATTCAAGTTGCCACTGCGAATGTACAAATGGAAGTAGAATGCGTGTCGCATCCCAAAAAAGGATTGAGCAACGACAAATGCTTCATCCTTTATAAAATCCATTATTATTATCAAGTTAAACAATGCATTAGGTCTATCATCTTATTGACAGTAAATATTAAGAGCGATTAATAATTGATTTATTTGATTTATCGATAGTAAATAATAAAAGCAATTAATAGTGATGAATTATTTGAATACGTCAATATCAAGTGTTAACTCATCATTATTCATTTATTGAGCTCATTTATCAAATTATCAATATTAATCATTAATACTATAGCTAAGGCGTGAAACAGTTGACAAACAAGTGCATCCTCTACCGGGCTTCAATCGGAAAATCCAGTTTTGAGCGAAGCAGTCTAGACAAGTCTTTTAGCGTTGACTAATCGGAATTTGGACCAGATAAAGAAGAATGCAAAAAAAAAAAAATTTGGCTGAAACTGATTATGACTTGTTTTGTTTGTCAACTGCATTTTTAACGCCGCAGATCGCGTTGCCAATGTTTCACAAGTGTTGCTTCTACACAACCCAACTTTCTAGTGGAACATTTCGCAAAAATTGCTATATTAAGCCTTGAGTTTTGGCCTTGTCGTCTTCGTCAGAGCCTCAAGTTGTACGACTGGGTAATGTTGCGACTATCGCTAATCGCTACATTACCCAGTAGTACAACTCAAAGCAACAATTCCAGTAGCCGGGTGCAGCAAGCCCCAACTAGGGGATAGGCTCCCAAAACTCTGCATCTCTGGACTCTACCCCTATTCTTAACCACAGGAGTTGCGTCATCGACAGAGCAGAGACGCAGAGTTTTGGGGACCCATCCCCTAGTTGGGGCTTGCTGCACCCGGCCACGGCAGGGTCAAAGTGGGCGTGGCGTACTAAAGTCTCACCTACTCTTGCCAGTCGTGGAGCATTCACGATCACGATTTACATCGTGAATTGACCTCAAATAGCCCTACGGTCCCAAAACGATCGCAAAAGTCGATTCACGATGAAAATCGTGATCGTGAACGAATCTCCACGACAGGCAAAAGGGGGTGCGACTTCTGTACGCCACGCCCACTTCGACCCTGCTGAGACTGTTGCTTTAAGGCTCTGATGAAGGCGACAAAACCGAAACGTTAGCCTAATAAAGCAATTGTAATTTTTCGGTCTCAGCTGTACAATATCCGAGATCATATTCACAACATTGCCGAATTCATCGAAATTCGTACACAGATTTCGCAAAAACTCTACACAATTGACGGAGTATGGGATGGTACTGTGTCCCTCTGTCAGAGAGGATTGTCATGGACTTCTTTGTTAGGTCAAAATTACTTTGCATTGTTTCAGCACTTTTTATTATCTGCAGTTATTTATTCATTTCTTTATCTAGCTACTGCTTACAGTTTTAAATACTGTAATCAGTGGTACGACATTTTTTGCGCGCATATTTTTACGTCGAGGATTGCAGGAATCAAGTCGAAGTTCCCATGGAAAACATGACCCATAAGCTGAACTCCCATGGCTTTTATGCACCGGTCCCATTAAGTGACCTTTTGCAAAGTTGAAATCGGAGCAGTTTGCCATCTCATAGTAGTTTTTCGTGGCATTCAGCCTTTCATGTATTGTGATTAATATTCGTTATTGTGATTGCGATTAGGACCCCACTGTCACTATTAATTTTATGTGGATATCATCAATTTGGCATACTTTTCAAAATCATAATTTTCATATTTATTTCATCATATTTTATTTGTTTGTTCAATTATGTTTATCAGTAATTTGTTTGCACTTTATTTGGAAGTTCGTATATTTATATACTTGCTGATTCATTATTCGACAATTTAATTTATTCAGTTATTTGTAGTGCCAAATTCAACCGCGAAATTAGGGCGGTAGATCTCACCAGGAAAGGATGGTGGGTCGAAGTGGCCATGTGCGATGGGACCTACATTGTTGGATGTGTTTTTGGACGCTGATCTCGAATCTGCTTTCCGAATCTGCCAAACGATATTCTGAACGGGGTTATAAAGCAATGGAGAGCAGCGGCAGTGATCTGGGCTCACGGGCGAGGGGTCGTAGTATCGACACCTGGCGGGAAGTCCTTCTTGCCTTCGCGGCAGCATGGTCGAAAAAGGCTTCAAACTACAATACTTGATTAGTGGTTGCCTGCAACTGTCCATACGAAGTTTGAGAGGAGTTACTGACATGGTTGGTAGCCACTGGGGAACGTTGCACTTGGAGCCCGCAGAAGTCTCGACAGACGCTTTTGCAGCAGACAAGTGTGATATTCGTGTTTCAGAAATGAAAATACCTCCAGAGGCAAGTTGTGGTCATTTATCCGTAACGGAATCAATCCTTCAACCTCTCGCCTGTGAGTCCAGACCACTACCGCTGCTCCTTTGCTTTATAACTCCGTTCAGGAATCTTTTGACAGATTTGAGAAGCAGAGTCGAGGATAGCGTTCAAATACACATCCAACGATACAGGTTTCACTGCATATGTCCACTTCGACCCATCATCCGTTCCTGGTCAGTACCCTTAAGTATGGGGGGGGGAGGATTGTTCAGAGTTAATGATGCAGGCGATTTTGTAATCGCTCGCGGGACGAATTAAATAGATACGTACGCAATCTTAATCACCTAATCGCCTAAATACGCTAGTCTCTTTGCCTAAACGGAGGTTGCCTTATGTTGTTTTCGATTTGCAGCTCTTTTTCCTTGAATATGATCCTGATTTGGATTTTTGGGGTCTATAAGCATTCCGTTCCTTTTTTAGTACGCAAATTTCTTTGTCCTCCCTCCGTGACAGCTCCAGTTTTCTACTCCACTCTTCTACCTACCTTTTACTTCCAAAAAGTCTAAGGAGTGGCTAGGGTTGAGGTATGAGTATCACGTGTGATGCACACGTAACACGGCTGAAATTCCGAATTTTCCTGGATTCCGCTAGAACACTCCAGATTCTTCAAAAGGTTGTCTCATCTTCCCTTCCGGAGTAATGTCAGTTTCACAGAAAAAAACAAATGCGATCACCTTTTTTGAGGTTCCCTGGCGACGACTGACCCCCTATGAGCGCACGTTTGAGTTTCTAACCACCATCCCCAGAACAAACCACTTTCCATGGCTCACAGTATGCCGTGGAGCGTAGAACGTATTTTGAGTGAGTGTGGAGTGCAAACGTTCGTCTTTGTTGAAAGCAGGTTCCGAACAACGTTGACCTTCATGTAAGTGCGTGTTTACAACATCCAACCTACCCCAGTGTATTTAGGGGAGTAGATTTCTTGAATCAGCAGAGAGCTGCTTGTCTCCCTCGCTAGTTTTGACTTTCCATTCCAAAAAACCTTCGAGTTCAACTTTTCAGTGAACCTTTTGAGGCGCGCATGTGCTTAGGGGGTATTCGACACAAGGCATCTGAAACCTTTGGTAGGTGACACTAGGACTATGCCCGAATGAGAGAAATACTATGGATAACAAGAAGTGCTCACGCCTTCCCCCGGAATCCATTCCGATCCTTAAGGCTTAGAGTCGAGTTCTGTAGTGGCTCATTCACTACAGATCCTCCCCCCTTCCCTAACGACATGAGCGCATTTTGATATCTCACACTATCTCATTAGTGAAGTTATCTATTTATTCTAAGTATCTATCTATATTTAGTTAGCAAAAGGAATAAAGTGCGCTTCATCCAATTATTCAATATTACTGAGCATTACATTGGTATGATAGTTTTGATTTTGGACTATCTGCTTTAAACTAATTTCAACTGTAGAAACACATCGCTTGTTCAACATAGTTAATAGATGGTAGCAAGAGATCCGGGTACGAATCCCTGCTGGGGCAGGAGTTTTGCCCATAACTCAGCATTCTTGTGATAACTTTCGTAACGCGAACTGTGGCTCAAAACAGCTGTTATCAAACAAAAACAAGAAAAAAAGTAGGATTTTATCCTAGATGTAACAATATGATAATGAAGAAGGATTATAAGCCGGTGGCGCTCTTTCCACGCATACGGTCCGGTATCAAATCTGGGCTCGCCCGGCCTCTAGGCCAACCAAGCCTTCCATTTATCCGGGTTAAAATAATTGGTACCTAGCTGGGAAGTGACAAACGATGAACAGCGACTTGTACAAAGTCGGCGAGTCATGGTAGGGGTCGAATCGCATTTAAATGCTGATAAGATTGTGAGGACAATCTAAAGCATGGCGCACCTCAGGGAGCATCATAAGATGTCGAATACTTTTTCATTTTTCTCTGTGTTTAAACCTCAGCTTGGTCACAGTATTAATACATACGTAATACTATAAGGTCGTTGTTTCTCAAAATTCTCATGAGACTGGGGTTTGTAGTCCTTCCTTCATTCCTCTTCTTCCAGGTATACCTTTCCTTCTGGCTTTGCTTCAGTTTTACCCTTTCCGTCCATGCAGCCCTGATGCAGAAATGAACTCGCTCGTCGCAACAAGTTTCGCTCTCTAATGGTGCCAAAGAACGATTGATGCGAGTTGTGCTGGCTACTATTGGAAAATTCGTTATTCTGTTTTCCTTCACAAGTCGTAATCGATACAGGGTATACCTATAAGTGGGTTGGAAAACAAAATCAACATGTTCGAGGATGTGCCATGAGCCTGTCCTCCGCTTGGAATCTTATAAATATGTTAATGAAACGTGGCCTAGTCACTAAAAGGCAAAGGTCGGGATAAAGCGACCAAACCAATCTCTTTTATGATCTCGGTGCGCGGTTACGCACCAGCAGAGACGTTAACACGCTCATGATCCCAAACGGCGTGGTAATAAAGCCCCAGGGGATGCATTCGCTATCACCACCTGGGTGCGCTATGCCCGCCCACCTCCGTAAGTGGTGCGTGGCTGGCATGACGTGTGAAATCAGCTAATTTGATTGACTCTCATATGCGGAAAACTCGTCTGGACGAGTCTCTCTCCCAACCCAGCCTCCATCGCTGCTAGTGGAAAAGGAAGTTCCGTTAACGGCTTTGTCGACTGATTTTTCCGTTTTTTCTCCACTGTTGTTCCATTTCGCATCTCTATATTCAGTTTCAATCGCCAGCAGTTCGAACCCAAGTTTTGCCTTTGAGAGGGGCTAGTTAATGTTGAAACCTCTTTCGTCACCTTTCCAGACAAGTACGTTGTCAAGCAACCTATTCCAGGCAAGTTTTTTGCAGTGGGCATGGTTCGATCCTACTCACCGATGCCAGTGCACTCAAATTCAAAAGGGTCCAATGAATTAAGGGCAAAAAAGTAAAACTGAAAGGTAAAAGATAAAGCACTCGCCGTTAGGCAATCCCTTCTTAGGGTGCGACATACATTCCACTTCCATTTGTGAATTCGTGTGGCAAGTTGAATGCGATTTGGCCCATACAATGACTTGCTGGGTTCAGCCGATGAACAAGTCAGTGTTTTTCCAGACAATTCCGGTGCCAATTAACCGATCGAAGGCTTGGTTAGCCCGGACGGCGCACCACCTAAGATTTGATCTCCGGACCGCGCACGTAGCATGCGCAACGCCACTTGCCACTACACCACTTCCACTCTAGAAAATGCCACTAGAAACTAGAAGGTGAAAAGAATGAGAAGGTGCAGGCCAAAGGCAAACGAATAAGTTAAGAACTGCAAATGTTCGATCACCATTTATATTATGTAACTGCTCAAATTCTCCCGAACTTCCGTGCAACATCCACACTTGTCGCCAAGTTCGACTCTCGATAAACCTCGGCATAGTTTCAGTACGACTTTATTTGAATAAACACCACACGAGGTTGACAATGATAGCGTCGGCTAACGTTTCGGCGATTTCGCCTTCTTCGGAGCCTGAAAAAGGTGGAAACCAATTTACGATTTACCCGACCAAATGTCTCCCTACCCTACGAGACCTTCGAGATCAGCTTAATCATCACATAATTAATAGGTAGATGATGTACCGTACCTTCCGGAGCAGCCGAATCAGCTCACAGGAAACAACATAGCGGATAGGATCCACACTTGTGTGACAATCGTAACGTAATCTTTTGGATCATAAATTTTCAACAGAATTCCGCTCCAGAAATCTGAAGCAGACTGGAATTCTCTGGAGCTCTCCCTTTCTGCTGCGTCATTTGAGCTGTTCTTCTTCTCTTTTATTCGCCCGTTAATAGGATATTCCCGCTCTAATAGGCATTCCCATGCAATTCGTTCGCTTTTTCTCTCTTGTGAGCCCTTTTCCATAGCAGCTCATATGAATGTTGCTTTCTCGAGAACATTTCATGTTATAAAGACTTGTAAACCAAAAAAATTGTTGCTGTGGCTCCCACAACCAGGCTTAATTGTGGGCTTGGAGTTGCGGCTGCTTATTGCTCGTTTTCTGAGCCTAATTCCTTCCTTTTCTTTCATTAGCAAGAAACGCTTCTTATATTCGTTTCAACTATCTGATAGCATCAAGATAGTTAAAACACACATATGGTAGAAGTTTTTCAATTAGTATTGTTACGCATGATAAGCCTGTTAGGCCTGCAGTTACGATAGGCCCGACCGTGAGAACCAGAATGATGGTATCAGCTATGGCCTGATATGACGTGCGTGTTCATGGTGGAGCGTCTTCCTTTGATAACGCTCTTTGTCCCGAGCCTTTTACCTCCAAGCAGTTATCTGTTGTAGTTTCTGCTTCCCGTTTATTGTCACGCGTTACCCTGAAGTTTTCTAGGGCACGAAGGTCACTCTGAGAGCTTTCACAGGGTGCGCCAAAATTACTTGCCCAGATATTAGCCCATGTACTTATTTTGAAGTAAAGACTTGATGGCTCATTTTCAAGCAGAAGTTAGAGAATAAAACGGTGTCAGCCAATCCGAGTTCATACTAAAAATACCACCTATCGGGTCCAAGCACAGACCTTTAGTTGTGAAGAGAGGTCGAGTTCATTTCTAAAGGCATGCAGTATGGAATTATTCTTTGATCTATGCTGTACTGTTGATGGGTTTCGTTCAATACTGGTAATCCTGAATTCGTCTGCGGAGCCATTGTAATCCCTAGTTTGAGGTGCTATAGAGTAATTTCATTGCAAACAGGATGATGGCCTGATCTCAGATCTACCTTCCAGATCTGCGGAACAACTCTTTGAACGGAACTATGAAGCAAAAGAGCGCAACAGAAGTCATTGGGTCTCACAGCCTAGACGTCGTGGGATCATCCCTTGACGTACTCACTATTTTGCTTTTTTTTCAGAAATACAGCTAGGACGGCTTTTGGAAACATATAATTGTCTTCCAGCAAAAAGCAAACCTCTAAGATGGCAAGGGATCAATCCTGCGCTGTGTTGACCGTGAATCCCGACAACTAGGTGCACTCTTTTGCTTTATAACTCCGTTCAGGGAATCGTTTAGTAGATGTATAAAGTAGTTTTGAGATAAGCATTCGAAGGCACATCTAGGCGTGAGTATCGCTCATTGAATGGCCATGGCGACCTAGGATCGTCTCCGTCAATCACGTACTCATGCACCAAAATCGCCTCTTTTCTTTAGTAAATTCATATTTACTTATTCTAACTGACACTGAGCTCTCCTCGCTTTTGCGGTGGTGAGCTGGGCCTTTGAGAAAGACGAGCTGGTTGAAACGTCGGACCGATAAATAAAGTTTTCCACCAACAAACCTCTATGGCACATGAAACACATCAAAATAAAAGCTCGTTAACAATACTGCGTTGTAAAACTCTGGGAAGTAGCCTTACATAAATCTGAACTCACCTGTCCTATAGAAAACCATCAATTTAATTAAAATAAAGTCAGGCCCCAAAGCGTTGGTGATATTGGCCACAGTACATGAGAAGCTAGTAAACTCGTGGGATTCGCCCCTGTGTTCTCTTAGGTCCCCTGTCTTTGTGTTAGTGACCTGCTGCTGATTTAACGCCAAGAGAACCATAGAACAGTTTTGGCCTCCCATTTACGAATTCTTAACATTGACTCTCACTTGCTTAAACATTCCACATTCTAACTGTCAGCGCTCCTTTCGCGGACACAGGTGACCATACCTTTTTGGTCGCCTTTTTATGAAACCAAGATAGCCCTGACTGATATTTCACATTAACTTTTTGTATCATGATGGTTCTAATTACTAATTCGGGCTAAGGTAATAAAGTTAATGGCTGATTTATCAGATAACCTGTTATCATGGTAGATTTAAACGTTTCACGCTTGAAGGTGGTTCAGTTCTACTGATATGTCTACGGGACAGCGGCGTGCTTTTACTGCAAACACGATTAATGGTGGTTCTTGTGAGTGACTTGCATCAGTTTCTCTGTATGTACAATCATGAGTCCAAAGGAGGCTGCTTTAAGAGCGGTAAAGCCTCGTGTAGGTGACCATGGAATGAGACCACCAGAACAACTGTCATTGTGTGAAACACAATCGCACACGCGAAGAGTAGGCACCTCACAGAACAAAGAATGAATTAGTCATGCGCTGGGAAACAAATGTTCGTGATCTTAAAAGGATTTCCGCCGCTCATGTCCTTGGCGTTGACGTCCAAGTGGGTGAGCCAATTACTGTGCTTGGGACTAACCCCTAATGAGGGAAAGGAATCCTGGAGGGCAGGTGAGCAATTGTGATCAGTTGCTAGGCTTAGTCCTACTTCACCTACCATCGGCCCTATTTCGAATGATTCCCCACCCCCTCCCCCCCAAGATGTGAGCGCAAAATTTTCTTCCATTCAGAGTTGCGGTGTCACTTAAATGCGACCTAAACTGAATAATGGCCTGCGGAGGTAAGCCCATCAGTCCAAATTGGTGCTCTTGTAGACCGCATAACGCTGATGCCGAACAACAAACCCTGACGGAGCGGACAGATTGGCCTGGGCGAGGGCAGCCTTCAATAGTGCAAATGACAAAAATGAGAAGCTTATGTTACACGTGTGCCTGCTCACGTTTCTCGCCATACGCGAGGTTTCTGTTGCTGCTCTCAACTCGCCAACCCCTAAAGTCATTGCCGTTGTGAACCGTGTATAGGGTGTCTGTTGATGATCAGCTTTCCTTTCCCAACCAGCTCATTCAGCCAACTTGCGAGACAGCGAAGGGCTATACTCGGTTTTCCGCTACAGGGAGTGTCGTGATTGCGCGCGTAATACAACCAATGACCACAGATCAGATATCACGTCTGCTTTGATGTTCTATATTCAACCTTTTGCCGGGGACCGCAATTACGACAGATTCGGCTTGTGAAAGTATATTTGAACACAGACGACAGCCTGTGCAATATTCGTTCACTTTTTTGGGTTGTGTTGTACAGCGTGGTTCGATACCGAATCACACCGGCCCCGCTACCAAGCTGTTGTCGCCCTAGGTGATCAAAAAATGAATAAAAAAGCGCGCTGTCGTCAATGTATTAGGAACACCTTAGGCTCCAACATAGCTTTTGAGGCCAAGTGATGTTCGTGTCAGTGTTAGGATCGTCCTTTTAAGTGGGAGGCTGACATTGTTACTCAGAAGTGAAGGAGAATGCCGGTTTTGAGCGAGTTTTGATCCTACGTTTCGTACTAGTACGATTGGGAATCTCTAGTCACTGCACCATGTACGATCTGTAATAACTTTTTCAGCTCGTTCTTTATCTGCCTCCTGATTTTTCGCTTGAGCAAGGACTTTAACTCGTTGGCACCAGCGTTGTACAATTTTACGCGGAGCTTACTGTTCAAATTATTAGTTTTGAAAAATATTCATCACCAATAACAATTGAGAAGGTAGTAGACATTGATGGAGAATATGTGAGGCTGCTGTCATACTTTGCGCTGATGCGGTCGGTGCGGTCGGTGCCGATGGCGTGGACGGCGCCGGCAGTGCGAAGAGCGTCAGTACGCGCCGACGTATGACGCGCACTTGGTGCGCAGTAGGCGCCTTCCGATCGATAAATTCGGTCTCATCGCACCCATCTTTTTCGGATTTTCACGTGCCGTGTTGCTTATGCTGTCTTTTTCATCGACAAACATTTTCTTTTCGTGTGAATTATTGCTTTTCAAATGTCCTAGAATTGTTAGGTTCGCACAGTGTGCTTAAAGGTGGCAGTAAGCCCCCAGAGAGTTTTTTAGTGAGCAAAAACAGTAATTCTTACAAAAAGGAAAGAGTTTTGAGCTAAAAACGCGCTAGTGAAAGCAAAACGGCACAGAAAACGTCAAAAAAAAATAGAAAAAATGTATTGAAATCAGTATTATTGGTCGGAAGGTACCGACAATTCACCAGGTACGCGTCATGCGCCAGTGCGCGTATTAACGCTGCTCGCACTGTCGGCACCGACTGCACCGGCGGCACCGGCACAAAGTATGAAAGCAGCCCAAGAGACTCCGAGATATACGCCAGAAGTGGCCGTCAGTGTATTTAGATGAATAGCTTGGTCTCATTCGACTAGGGAAAGGCGATTGAGCGACTCATTTTCCCATAGCCCGCTTCTGAAAAATTATGCAATTATCCATGTATTCCGAATTTCTTACAGACCCTTCAAGCTCCTCGTCTCTCAATAATGGGCTCAGAAACCCGTGCGTATTTTGCCCTATTTACCTTTATTCATCGTTTTTTTTTTACATTTTTGTACTAGTTGGGAGTGCAAGGACGGTTGTGGCCGCTGGTTTCCCGTAATTTGTTAGAGGCAACAACTCTAGATCAATTTAGTGGGGTAGCATTGTTTAACTTTACCAACCTTCATGGAGAAATGAAAGAGAAGTGTAAAGGAGAAACGAAAGCGTATCTGAGAAATGAGTGGAGAAGGTAGCGACCGGATAATGAGAAAGTATCGACTCTTCGGCGTTTTCGCATTTACCTATTCCTCCCTTTTCATTTCCTACTCTCAGAATTTTTGATGATTTTTCGGACTAGAATGTCATTTTAGGGTCTCCCTTTGTGTAGGGCACTTTAACATGACATCTACATGACATTTATTCATTTATTCGATGGATGAGTACAGCGGGGTGCTGTCACAGTGTTGGCTCAGTTTTGTTTGAGATACTCATCATTTTGGCCATTGTCTTGCATCAGACCATTAGTGGCGCGCTCAGGCACTCGTAGAATCCTATTCACTGTAAACCATTTCGTCTGTCGGTCTGTACCCTGTCACGAAATGCAGTACTTCCTGGAGATCAAGCTGAAAAGACCGGGTCACATGTGGGATGGGTGGGTCTTGTCAAGAAAAGTACAAAACCCAAATCAGCTAAGCAGAGCTCTACTCAGCTGATTTGGCGTGCACCGAGGTAAGCGGTACTTCTTCGTCCTCTTATTTTTTTAGAGTTTGTCCCACCTGGTGATTGAGTCCGCTCTTTCCGCTGTAATGACGCCACGTTTCCTGATTGTGTGACTGATCGGGTGAGTTCAACTGTTTTCAAGTCCTCATGCGACGTATCGAGTCAGTGCTGCTTCGGACGTTCTCTTGCCCACTTTCCAGGTACGTTAAAACTAGGCCGATCTCACGGACATTGTCTTCATTCTCGCGAAAGACGCTACCGTAACACTCGATGCGAATTTTGCCCATCTTATCAGCGGTGGGACCCACACCGAACCATTCTTTAATGGTCCGTACAGGGCCTGACTCCACTTCATTCGGGCTACTCTAAAACTGCTCATTTTTGGAGCACCGATGAAATGCCCTGGATCGTACATAGTTAATACCCTAAATCTAGGTGAGTAGAAGTGGGCTGGTACCCTAACACAAAAGTCGGGCTATTTCCTACTCCGGAGATGCGTGAAAAGAGCGATAAAGGCCTATACTTCTTGCTGTACACGCCCCTCGCCACACTCTCCGTCCCTCGACAATAGCTTGCAGACGAAGACAAGTAACACTGCCACCGGTGAAAGACTTATCTAAGGGTGAAGGGACAGCTCCCTTGCTTTCCTTTCCTAAATCTTCTAATTTGAGCGAGAAAATGAAGACCTCGTCGCGAAGCTTCGAAGCTCTCTTCGCTTTTCACATAGTAGCTAGACTAAGTATGTCTCCGCTTTCATGTTTGAACCCCATGCGCCGTACCAAAGGTAAGGCGTATGTGCTTCGAAGAAACAAACCAGCAGGATCTATAGTTTTGCTACTAATTAGGTGGAAAGACGCGTGAGTTTCAGTCAAGGACACAAGAAGTGTCGCTGAACAAGAAGTTCACTCTGAAAAGCCGCTATAAGGGACTTGGCTATGTGCCAATTCGTCTGGCCCTCTTGCTAGCCGTGGGAATCGCGTGATTAGCTTCGTGAAGTGCGATGATTTTTGGACTACAGGGACCAATTGATCTCGGTCCTCTTAACCGCCTCCCTTTGATGCTGCCGCGTGCTCTGGAACTTGCCTCTTTTTTGACTAAACGTTTGCCGTTTTTGTCTCAGTTGTTCAGAAACTGTAATATTTGGAAGCCATATGTTTTTTCCTATTTATGGAAATAGGTTGCGGTTCTTCAGTAATAACAGAACTCGGCAAGCAAAATCGAACAGCTCGTCCGGCCCGCCTCTTCCTCATTTCGAGACGGAACAGAGGGAGTTCTTGTTCAAGGGCTTTATCGATGGTTTGCTCTGCTTCTTTTTCTTCATTTTGGTTACTCGGCATCTATCACTTCTTATTCGACCGCTTTTACCCCACAAAATCGATCGAGTTGTTGCTTCTAATGTGGGAACCAGCTTGTCCTAACGTTAAGCGAAGCGTCAGATCTATGGGGACTTGATTTCCTTTTAGCGAGGACAAGCTGACCGGCTTCGATTTTTTTTCTGTTTTTTTTTTCAAGTCTTAGAGACTGCCATGCAGTTGCTTCTTTTTTAAAGGCACTGCTTAGTTCGTCCAGATTGCGCCACTCACTCGCCGTCTACTCACATTTTGTTTCTTTTGAAAGTGCCTTCATGTAATGCTCGTTGGGACCCGAACTTAACCAGATATCGTGCTGTTGTTTACCCTCGATTTGATTGATTTGAATATCAGAGCCAAAGCTGAAAGACTGAAGCGGAGTGAATACATTCGTTGATCCAGTGCAGGTGGGGCGGCACATGAATCCTTCATGATCGATTCATACCCACATATCGTCACTCAGCTCATTATGTTTCCATTTTCGCACTTGAGAATCACCACAACTCTTGGCTGATTTTTCCTTCTTGATGAGGCTAGGCTGTGCTCTGGAGGGCATCCTATCTTGAGAGTTGCTCAGGTCTTTCTGGCCGTACTTCGTAGCTTGCTTGCTTCTATCTCTCAATGGGTCATTTTAATAGCATGTGTGCCATTGGATCACGCCGTCGTTCAAAAAACGCTCGACTGTCGTTACTCACTCGTTAAGTAAATTGCAATAAATAAGTTATTACAGGATTATGTTCCGCCTGTTCTTCCTCATTGGGGTATCTGTGGTGCTACGACTTGAGTACCTCTTAGCAGCGACAATAGTCAGGGCAAAAGCACGTGACTGGACCGAGAATAAGGTGAGTAGAGAAAAAGGCGCTATCGCAAAATACGGGGCGTTTTTGTCTAAACGTGTTCATTATGGCCAAAACGTAGTTACATACTTGCTAATACTTGTTCAGGCTTGGAATATGTTTAAACATGTATATTCTCATCCACTGCCAGCGGTTTAATTACTACACCATTCCTTTTTTTTGTAAGGCCTAACGTTTTGGCCGCTATCGCAAGATAAGGACGAATCCTCTAGGAATAATGGTGAGCCTAGGGGATGGCAGGGACATCGGAGAAATCTTGGTCACATTTTTGACGGAGGGACGCTTACAGTATTTGAAATGCATTGCTACCACAATGCCCCGTATCTTGCGCTTGCGCTCAAGTCGTCTCTGTTCTGTTTCCTTCCTTCATAAAGCTTAGCCATAGTGTCACGTAAAGCAAGCGCCCTTCTACCTGAGCTCCAAGCGACACTTAACACGTTGAAGGCAGCGGTTACGATAATTTCTATAAGGGTTTAGAGGGGACTGAGGATGCTTAGTGGTGCGACAGTGGCGAAAAAAAGCAGAGAAATCTGTCGAGAAACGCAAAACGGGACCACCTTTTTTGGCAGTTGGTTTCCACTTGAACGGGTAATAGCTCAGAAAGCTGACGTATGGGCTAGTTTACGGCTTTGCGTTCGATGGCAGCATGCCAATCCATGCACCAATCGAGTTGCTTCAGTTGTGCCGCTGCTGGCAACGCCGCTCGTCCAAATCGCCAACTAGACTAGTGGACGGATCGCTTTTGGGGCGGAGTGCTTCCAAAGTACTACTCAGCAACCAGCGCACCTTCCGTCCTGAAAGCGCCAACTTTAACCTACACCCTTCAAAATTTCTGTTGAGCAAGGGAGTGGGGTGAGTGAATGATGATATAGTGAGTGTAAGTACGGGGGGGCCAATAAAAAATAGAGGGTCTTTGTCTCTACACTTAAACAGAGACCTACCACACTCCCCTGAACTGGAACCGAGCTCTCCCGATTGAAAATCGAAGAGCACATTCTTATCTACCAAAAAACCTCATGGGAGCCTTCTACGCTCAAGACATTAAAAGAATCTGCCGTGCGAACACGGTTCACGGCTCTTGCTAAACAAGGTCCTTGACGGATCGTGTCCCATTATAATCCCATCCGAAGCGCAGGTAAAAAGGAGTCTTGCGTTCATGGAGTTACTGTCTTTGGAGAACCGTCCATTACTGTCTCGACTGAATAAACGAGGTAGCTGTTCCAGACGGAGCTATTAAGTCGGGCTTCCTCGGGCTCGATGGCGATGGCAGATAACGTCATATTCTGAGAACGGTCAGAAAAGTGGACTTGCTTCAGATTGTGGAGGGATATGAAGGGAATAAGTTGAGTACGAAAGGCGAAATAGTGCCTGGTTAGAGCATCTTATGGCGCAGTGCCGGGTAAGCCAGGGTGTGGCTCGAGTCCCGCCGGGGACCAAACTTTTGTTCATAACCCAGTATTCTTAAAACGTTCTCAAGGCGTAGTGGGGCTAAAACAGCAATCAACAAACAGAAACATAAAAAATCAAGGGGGGGGGGTTCTGCTGTCATACTTCCACTAACGGCAACAATTCGCAACGAAAAGTTTGCTGACGTAGGCAAAGGTCCTACCCTCACCTCCCCCTCCCCACCCGCCCTGTATACAGGGGGGCCAAAAAAAGAGTCACTTATACCCATGTTCGAAGCAAAATAAATTGCCTCTTTCTGAAGTCAACCAAACGAGCCCAACTGCATATTGAAGAGCACTTTCTATTCCATCAGAAAAATTACATAGGGTTCCTCTACACCGATGACATCAGAAGATTTTCCCACGGAAACATGATGCACGGTACGATCTCAACGAGGTCGTCGAGGAACCATAGACCATTACGACGACCCCGAGACGCTAGTCAAAAGCTATCTTGCATGGTCACAGCTAGTGTCTCTAGTAAACTATTCGCCACTTATTCGATTGAAGAAAATTCGTAACAGCTTCAGAATGAAGTGATTATTAGAGGCCTCCTTAAGCTCGACGGTGATGACGGATGACGTCGTAATGGTCTATGGTTCTTCGACGACCTCGTTGAGATCGTACCGTGCATCATGTTTCCGTGGGAAAATCTTCTGATGTCATCGGTGTAGAGGAACCCTATGTAATTTTTCTGATGGAATAGAAAGTGCTCTTCATCATGCAGTTGGGCTCGTTTGGTTTGATTTTGGGAAGGGCAATTTATTTTGCTTCGAAAATGGGTTGAAGTGACCCTTTTTTGCCCCCCCCCCCTGAGAAGC
>KZ345299.1:140797-156139 GCA_002352805.1 Teladorsagia circumcincta
ATTTGTTCTTTTTTTTCCCCCCCCCCCCCCTTGTATGTATGTGAATGTTGACAGCAACACCGTTAACCTTTTAGGCAGCTAATTCTTTTCCCTATTATTCTTTCCCGTGTCCCCATGTGCGACCCCACGATAATTTCAATTATCACCATTGAATCCACACAAAACAAGTAGGATCTCCTACAGAGCAATTCTCGACTGCGGTCCACGCTGGTAGTCACCCGTCGCACACTGGGACAAACAAAGGCATCGAAGGACACCCGTTTATTGAAATTTTTCAGATACGCATCTTCACGGCACGTGTAATCTCACTAACTCATGCCACACTTTCATCGATAGGATGTCTGTGCAGGTAAGAATGGATCATACCTTCATTTCATTGGCATTTCTCCACAAGGTGCGCCAAATAGCGTCAGCGTTTTTGAGTCATGTAGAGTAAAATGTAATAGTTCTCGGACATCAAATACTCTAAGTCTTATTGCTTACTTATGACCCGAAAATATTCAGAGGATTTCAATAATCCCCTCGTTAGCATTTACACAGACCCTCAAAAGCAGAGAGAAAGCATCGTCTGAGCTATGCAGGTGTAGTTCGTGTAGTTCGTCCCATGCATATGGGAGCGACTTCTTCAATGTATCTGTAGAACTGCGAAGTTTCATGCAAGCTCTGGTTCACAGAAAAGACCAGACACTGTAATTCATCGAATTAAAATCTGAAGTATAGACCTTCCCCTCGTCGAAGCTGATGAAGTCTGCGAAGATGACCTTGGTTCAGTTCTGCACCACCCCTTCCTTGTGAGTGAGAGCTCAGTCTTGATGAAAGGATCAGTTGCTGTTTCGGAAGTGAATATAAACCAAGGCTAGCAGATTGTTCTTTAAGAAGTTTCAAGCAGTCTCCTTGAAGCCAATTCAGGTAGACTTGCAGCAGAAACCTCCGAGTTACGCGCCGCAGCGGTGTCAGCAGCATATGCTACCGGCACGCCCACTCGTCCGTCATTGGCTACCACCACGCGGATACTGTGTGCAGACGCGAACCAGCCAGTCATAGACTAGTGGGAGCGCCTGCAGCATATGCTGCTGACACTGCTGCGGTCCGTAACTCGGCGGTTTCTGCTGCAAGTGTATCTGAGGATTTCTCGTGGCATTCGGTGAATCGAGCGCCCAAGTTCCTGCAACATCCATCGCGCACTATCCTCAAACTGTTTGTGGTCGTCACAGAAACAAGGCCATTTCATCCAGCACGATCGTATTCAGCGCCTCGTTTCTTGTCGAAGTCAGCGAACCCATAGATAGTATCCTCACATACACCAGACCGCCGATAATTTTTGCATGCCGAAAATCCTTGCCATCGAAGGTAAATGATCTAGGAACGGTGGCAGCATCATGTATGTTTCAGCCATCATAACAAGCAAATGCATTGGTCGTAAAATAATATGAGTGTGAACAGGCACATACAAAAAACAAAACAAAAGGAGCATAGAGAAGAAAGCAACACTTTCAAATAGTGGTTCAAATTTGGTGGCGATCCAGTTTGGTGGGGGCACACCATGGAGTTCCCTGATACTTAAAGCAACAGTCTCAGCAGGGGCGTGGTCGGCATCGGCTGCAATCCCCTAGACAATTCCGACCCCGAACACTTTGAAGCAGTTCAGCTCCTTTCCTAACGACTTTCCAAAGCAAGTTTTTGTTCAGTCGCACTTCTCGAACGGGGCCTAAACAGCTTCGAAGTGTGCATGGTCGAAATCGGCCGAGGGGATTGCAGCCGATGCCAACCCCGCCCAACCTGCTGAGACTGTTGCTTTAAGATAAGATTGATGCGCTCAGATACCTTATCAGATCATTTTAGATGTACCTTCGATAAGTGTCGATGTATTCTGGAAACACCTTGAGATGCTTCCATATCTCTACCTGCCATGGTCCAAGGAAACAGACCTGGACCACGGGGGTGGACCGTCTACCCAGGTTTTAGGGTGGAGGAGTTCTTGAGCGGTTATCACGTGGAAATAACTGGGCAGGAAGCGGGCAGAACGCGTGGATTTTGCGACACCCACCGGTCCTTGTCAAATGAACACCACAAATGATCCATTCGATGTTATCTTATCCTTGTGATAGATAGTCTGGAGAAGTGCTCTCTAGGACTAAGGATAAGATAACAACGAGTGCCCCTCAAACTGGATTTTTATCTCAAACTTTGGATTTGCTGTCGCGTGAATTTAGTGCACCCGTATTTCAAATAGTTTGTGTCTCACTAGCTATTACGATGATGTCTGATTTAAGTCTTCTCTCGGATTCGAACTATGTGAAAGAACCGTACGACTACTCAACATACTCGGCCCAGTATATATTTTTATTCTCAATGGGTTAGTTTCCGAGTTCTTCATTTTCATTGTATTCTATATTTCCGAATTTATTCACTAGACGTTTTATTCTCTGAGCTCTCATAGCTTATCGTAGATTCTCGCTCACAATATTTTCCAGTTCTATGAAATGTTTAAGGTTATTTCATCTATGACATGATTGATATGTATATTCACGGCGAAGCACCCTATTCGAAGGAATATTTTGTTCATCACTCACTTGTGAGTTCGAAATAATTTCTCTTTTCATGAACGGCGTGATGGCGAGAGGAGGTAGCGTCAGCCTCAGTAGACCCGAGTCCCGCCCCCCCCCCCCCTGCAGTGCCCTCCCACCTCCTCTTAGCCGGCTCACTGTAACCCAACCGGCGGTATCTTTCTGGCTCAGTCTGAAGAATTATGTTCAGCGTGCGTCGCGGTAACCGGTAATCTTTGCCAAGCATCGAGAAGTGACAATAGGGATGGCACAGTTGGAGCTTCCTTCATAAGACCATTCTCTTTTCCTCCCCTTCTTTCCTTCTTCCTTAGCCCTTTCCGGCAATGCCTTTTACGATCTCATTCCAATTTTCAAGGATCCCATCGAAATAGTTTGCTGACAGTGAGATGGCAACAGTTTTTGCAAAAAACTACGTTCTTTGGAAAGTAAAAAATCCTAAGGTGCTTGGCAGACTCATTTAAGCTGACCAATCCATCATGGTTCCCTCTAAAGACGAACTCAATACGACCTCCTTACATGAAATCGGCGACGAGCGCGTGCGTGGTTCTCGGTGTCGAAGCTGCGCCATGTTGGCATTACGCCTACCGCGAGAACACAAAATGGAACTGTTACACGGCCTTAGCGCACTTCGAGCACACACAAGACGTATCACTGGTCGCCCCAATATTCTTTGCCACCCCACCCAATGGAAGGTTCACCCACACTCCCAATTTTTTGCCGGGCTCAGCGATTTGCCAAGGATCGCGACATACTCGTTCATAGCTGTGGAGACACTGTTTCCTCATCAGCACGCCCTTTTCGCACCTGGAGTCGCACCCATAACATGAGTGCATCCAATGTGTCCAGATAACTGTAGAAGACAATCGGGTGGGCAATTGGTGATTTATCCTGGTGTCCCTCCTGACTGCTCCATGAATCTGTTTCTCCCCAATGCAGTGGTATCGCTTTCAGGTACTGACAGCATTTTCGATTATTCTGTACACTGGCAAATTATTTGGATTCGCAATGATCGCCCTTCTTGTTGAGGTATGCGTCTCTATTTGTCGAACTTTCATAAAATTATGAATCCAGGAAATTAACTTTACGCATTATGAAGAGATTGTGTAGCTTTTATGTGGTGAGTCTACCCTATTTCTTCTAGCTAGTGAGCACTAGTGGACGTATTTTAGGTGCAAACGATCTTCCTGCACTTGCGCACAATGATACGCCTAACACGCTACGCAAAGAAGCGTTCACCTTTTTATATTGCTCTCATAAACGCCAACATGGCATGCTTGTTTGTATTCAGGTCAGTTCAGAGTTTTGCAGTCGGGTCGGGTCAAGAAACTGCGACAAGATTATAAGTGCAGGAACATAGGAGAGAGCACTGTAACCCACATTGGCGCCGGGGCGCACTTGCACCGCATGCTTCCAGAGCACTCTTGTACCAGGTCGCGGGAGAATACGTTCAACGAAGCCCGCCCGGCTCGCCATCCAAAAATGCACGAAGCGTTGAAGCATACGCTGCGCGCGCAGCCGAAGCAGGGCAGGGGGATGGGATCCCACGTGCCGCCTCCATGTACGTGAGGCCACACCGACATGCGTGCCATCATCCACCTTATACATAAAGGGCACTAATTATAGTGCGCAGGGTTGCTCGACGCATGCTCTCCTTGATGAGGGAGCGCAGCGAATACGAAAGTGGGAGGTGAGCACACGTGCAAGTCGACGCCACGTGACATTGCGCGCCCCAGTCCCAACGACGGAAGGATTACGGTATACCGCCCAATGTTCCTGAACTTTTAATCTTCTGAAACTGCGCAGGAGTGAGGGCCATAGGTATGCCCTTGTGTCCGGTGGCGAGGTGCGTTTGCAACGCAGGCTTCACAACACAAATGACAAGCGTCTCTAGAAAATCTGATAATAGAATATACAGGGGAGGCATCAAAGCAACAGTCCCAGCAGGGTCGAAGTGGCCGTGGCAGCCAACGGTCGCACCCCTCTTACCGCCGTGGAGATTGCGTGATTTTCTGCGGAGGCATTTGCGATCGTGAATCGACTTCAAATAGTCCGTGTGGTTCCAATACTATCGCAAATTCCTCCGCAACAACGATCTCCACGATTGGTAAGAGGGGGTGCGACCGATGGCTGCCACGCCCACTTCGACTCTGCTGGAACTGTTGTTTTGAAAAAGATTTTTGTCTCGACATTCAGATGAATTTGTTTACACTTTGCTAAACTCTAACAAAATGATGCCAACTCGGAATTGAAGAGCACATTAATTTTTTAAAAAATCTTTGAAGCGGCCGTCCCTGTGGACAACATCAGGAAAATTTGCCCCGGGAACATGGTGCACTGTTCTAGTTCAATGGGGTCTCCGACGGATTGTGTACCATTACGACGTTTCCCGATGAGGGAGTTTGGAGGGGTTCGCATAGTCGGGGTTTATGTCTCTAGAAAGCTGTCCAACAATGAATCGATTCAAGAAATTATGTAAGAGCCTCAAGCTGAAGCAGTTGCGCTAGGTCTCTAGAGTTTGACGACGACGGCAGATGACGTCATATTCTGAAAGCTGTGAGGGCAGTGAAGGAGGGCTTGCGTCCGCTTACAAGGGAACAGTATTCCGCTGAGGAACTTCCAAGCAACGGCAACCTCTTCGAAGAAAAAAAATCACTGAAGAGCGACATGGGCAAAATGTTTCCCCACCCTGTAGCGACAATGGATAGGTGATAATGGATAGCTGATAAAGGAGTAGTTAGTCACAAATAATAGAATGCAATACCATCAGCTTATCATCTCGTTCTAAGAAAACTGTTACATTCTGTGGTGGCCGTCGTCACTTATGCTGTGAAGTCTGCACTGCAACCTGGGTGTCGTATATAGAGGGTATGTCTGTAGCATTTCCCGTGCGTCGCGGCTGATTCGCGCTTTTGTTCTCGCGGCGCACAGAGCGTAAGCGCTCCCCATGCCTTCTGTACTCTTGACGATATGTGCGCACTAGTGTTGTTATCAAAGTCCGGAATGCGTCGCGTGAATTGCGCGAATCGCGCGACAGATCGCGGACCATGACACCAGCCAGAGATTAGGTCGCGGGCCACGCTCTTATGCGTTCGCAAAGGGTAAAGACGAACGCCATGGTTACTGTATTCCCTCTAAAATCTGTCGTCGTCCCAGTCCCGCTCTACATGCTGCCCTTCTTTCGGAGATGTCTACCTTGGTGCTGGTCCACAATATTTCTATGGGTAGGGATCGGCTGAATGTGGTGAAACACGCACACTCAATGCGAGGCGCTTATAAGCATATTCCGAATATCGTTAGATTCAGTTGTTTGTTTTTAGGCATCTAACAATAACTTATCTTCTTTACGTGATGCTCTACAAGGATGAAAAATGTCCACTCCCTCTGAGGGCGTTCCTCACCAGTGGTCTCCTGTTTCTTACCTATCACAATACACATTTAACGGTGAGTTCGATCCTGTTGAAAAGTTCGAAGAACTTGTTTTGTAAAAAAATGCTGCGCTCGATGATTCGAAAACCAGTTCTTCTTAATCGGCTAACAAAGTTAATAAAGTTCGGAGAGTCCGTCGAAAGAGTGGAGGACTTCCGATACCTTGGGAGCGAATGAAATGAAGGGAGTCCACCGGGATCTTCTGCGATTAAAGGTGTTCCAGAACACTCAGAGGGAAGGTGTGCCGTACTGTGGTGAGCCCAGCAATGCTATACGGCAGCGAATGCTGGCCCCTGAACGAGTATCACGAAAGGCAGATTCACTTTGCTGAAATGAGGATGCTGAGATGGGCCTGTGGCTGGACGCTGCTGGACAGGACCAGAAACGAGGACGTCAAGTCGGTAACGCGTGTCATCGCAGACGGTATTCTCTACATTCAACTGGATCAGGGCAGACTGCCCTGATCCAGTTGGAGGTAGAGAACACCGTCTGCGATGACATGCGCACGTTCTGAGGAGTTCACAGGATTACCCAATTAGAACAGCGATGGACTTCAAAGCATAAGATAAGCGACCGGCCCCAAAGAAGAGGTGGAGTGCGTAATAAAGAAGGACTTGAAGCCACAAGTCAGGCTCAATGGACCAGTCCAAGCCCTTTTGTCGTTTCTGTGGATGGCTACGCACCGACGAAGATGTTGTCCATGCTCAGAATCGCGAACGGTGCCGTAACAAGGCCCCAGGGCATGTATTTACCGCTCCCGCCGCCTATCCCTGCTCCCTCCGCCCACTTTCCGAGTTTGCATGGCCGGCATAACGAGTGAAATCAGCTAAGATGATTGCCGTATCAACCGAAGGAATAGGTGGCATATCCGGAAAACTCGTTTGGACATGTTCCTCTCCCAAGCTGGCCTTCTCCACTGCCGGGGGAGCGAAGCTTTCGTTTTCGGCCTTGTCGACGATTTATTTTCGTTTTTTCTTTATTGTCGTTCCATTTCCCATCTCTATAGTCAGTTTCAGTCACCATAATGCCCAAACACAAGCCTGACTTTTGCTTTTAAGTGAATGTTTAGCCGCGGCAGAAGACACCCTGGATACAGCAAAGCCGCGAGTCGCGACTATTCTTTACCCAGTTTGTGTCTGGCGAGCCTCAACGACGATGTATAAAATCTGCTCGGCCTCTTTACAGATACGGCTAGAATCCGATCGCCAGAAACCAGCAGCCATTGGAGGCGGGCAGGGACGCGGAAGTGTTCGTAAGGGCGGCTAGGGCCTTAACGTCACTACAGGCGCACGCTTGGTCGCGAAATGCCGAGAGTCACACCCCTACGATCCACTTTCCTTTTCCCCCTTCCTCAGCATCCAACATATCACCTTTCCCTTTTTCTTAGTAGCGGTTCTCAGCTTCTCAAATTTCATTCTTTAGCAAAACGTGTTCATAGTTCAATTGCGAAACAAGCCTTTGACTTGAATATTCTCTAAAACCGTGCATCAGAGTTGGCAAGAGATGAACATATCGCAGTATCAGTATAAGGAGATAAAAGTACATGTTGCTTTCCTAGATCTCGATGGTGAAGGCGGATGGATTCTTCGGATACGAAATGCAGTCCCTTGACGAGGATCACGTCGATCCACTTGGGCCTGTGAAAGTGAAGAAATCTTGAAATTATCACCACTTTGATCATTTCCACTCGTAGATTTCCTCGACCTTTTCCACTAATAGTGTAATTCGTCTCTCCCTCTCTGATCTGATTTAGCTTTTTCATTGTGAATTCATAATGATTTTATGCCTATGTGATTCTCTTGCTTCTGACCAATGTTCTTGGATGGAAGAATTTTATAATTGACCATTTTTAGTAGCGATTGCAGTATCTTGAGACGCTGTACATGTATTTTCTTTGCGAACAATGATAGTGCCGTGGTCAGCACTGTCATTACTGGTCACATCGCCATTAGGAAAAGATGGGCGTGGCTTGCAGGGTCCAACAATCGTTGGTACTTTCAAACGAGGGGCTACTTTGCGGTTTTAGAAGAGGGTCGTGTCTGGTGAAAGGCCGCTGTAATTTCAAGAGACACGGGAAAGTGGACTTTTTTGGGATGAATGGGAATTTTGTTTCGAAATTCATACAAATAGAAGCAATTTTGAGGATTTTGAAAAAAAAAAGGAATTTTCTCTTACACTGCTCCGCATATTTTTATACATCCAGTACACCAACACTAGGTTTAGTTTCCAAAATATGAAAGAAGTTTCCCTGTAATTCTTCGATAAAGCCGCTCTAGCTCGCTTCGCAGAATTGTACATCCACCTCAAATTTTCTTGTTGATTTTTATTGTTGCTCATTTAGATTTTTTATTGTAAACAAACACTTCCTTAGATTGAAGCAAGAGAAAAAGTCTTGGAATTCAAATGGAGGCAGATCGTAAAAAAGTCGTGAAAGAGTTTCGGAGCAGTTACACAGCGCTAAACTCGGGCTGACTACAATCGGGCTGACTATTTCTTCAAGGATTTTGCAGGATATGGAACACAATTGAGCCGATTGAAAAGATCTTCCTCAAATCTTATCTGAAATCCAACATTTCAGTAGGCGATTGGCGTGGTGACAGAACTGCAATTCACCCATGAGTGGAAAATGTAAAACTCAATGTTTATGACAACAAAACATCTCCAAAACCGAGTCAGTTTTGTCAAGAAGGGCGCCCGCTAAAGTGATTTCGGTTTTTTTGACTTTTATTGCTTACGATTCGTCTGCCTTTCTTGAAACATTTTCTTACTCTTGATAACTTCTCATCGCGAAGCGTGTCGTGAAGATAGAGATGTTCAAAGGAGAGGCAGTCTGACCGTCAGAATTAATAGGCAGAAAAAAACCGACCTCTCTCCCGCCAGCTCGGCTTCACTTCTTGACAAAACTGACTCCCTTTTTGATATCTCAAAAAAATCCAACAATTCGCTAGCGAATCGCTGGATACGAGCGTTGCACCAGCGAATGGAGCTGTGTACCAGCGGATTGAACTATGTGCCAGCGGATCGAACGACAGCTACTCAACACTCAAAAAGCTTGAAAGTTGCCAGACCCAACGCTTGAAGGAAGTTCCGCCACTTTCAACCAGTGTGTTCTATACGATGAACTCCCCTAAACGTTAGGTCTCGCCACTTTCAAACAGTGTCGAGTCGCTGGTACATCGCTCGATCCGCTGGTACGCAGCTCGATTCGCTGCTGCAACGCTCGTATCCAGTGATTGACTGGCGAATCGCTGGATTCGCAAGGTTTGACATCGGCCTAAGCAAGAAGTGTTTGTTTACAATAAAAAAAAATTGATCGAGCAGCAATTAAAAGCAACATGAAAATATAGGATGGATGTATAGTTCTGCGGAGTAGGCCAGAGTGACATTTCCGAAAAATTGCGGAGAAACTTCTTTTCCATTTTAGAAACTGAAACTTAGTGTTGATGTGCGGAGTTGCATTCATATCTGGAACATTTTACATATGGAGAATTTTCAAATACATCTTGGGAGGTAGCCTTTAAAAAAATGTTAGGTGGATGTATGATTATGCGGAACAATGTACAATAATCCGGGTCGACGGGCCATCATTGATATAGAAGGAATTCCAATAGAACCTTGCAGAGAGTGGCGTGAGGATTTCTGGGGAGGCTGTACGGAGACGCGCTTTAGGAGGGCGACCGGTCTTGCTGAATTCGAATAGATCATCCTACATGATCATGAGGCTCAGCGTATTTGACGATTACCTTATGGTGCCAGAACTCGCAAGGCCCGATAGATGCCATTCTTACCCCGAAGTGGACACCTACACGCCACGCCTACTTTTGCCATTTTTAGTCCCAATGGTCTGTACTTAGCCCGCCACTATTTAGCGCAACTGTTCCTAGTGTCTTTTCGGAGTAGCTGATACTGTAATGGGTCGCTTCGTTTCCCAGTATATTCTCTCTATGTTTGCAGATCCATGCCGTCTTAATAGTGATGGTCGTAACTTTGTGTGTTTTTAATGATCCTATAACAAAATAGGCGCTACTACTGTGTGTGTGTGTAGATACAAAATACGCCAAAAAAGTGAATTTGAAAGCTTTTATCACACTAAGTTCTCCAATTTTTTCTGGATGATTTCCTCAGTAAACTCTATCAAAAGCAGCAGAAACGTGCGCAATAGATTGAGCACAGGTTTTTCTCTGTTTGAGGGCTTTCATGCTGCTTACTTCCAGGATATTAGCCAATATTCTGAAGTTGTTGGTTGTAAGTGGTCAACCATTTATGTGCATTTCATGGGTGGAGGATTGCCTGATTTCTATCACACGTATACCGTAATTGAATAGTGTTAGAGAAGTGAAAAATGCCGAAGGATTTCTAGGATTGCATAATCAATTGACGAGGTCTTCCTTCTTCAAAAGGACACAGCGATCCAAATTCCCGCGTTAACCAAAACCAAACAATACCACTCTTAGTTTTCAGACACAGTGGGAACGATGGTTGCTATGACAGTTTATGAAAGTTTCAATAAAAGTCAGAAAATTGAAAACATCAGGGGTCGTATGAGCAATTGACGCGCATTGCACACGTGAGTACATTGTACCGCTAACTAAAGAGCGTAAAGAAATCGGTGGCTTTTGTGTTTCGACGCCCGTAATAGCTACCTGAGCACACGAGAACATCCGCTTGATGGATTATGTACGGTAGGATAGGACTGTATTATGCTCCTATTAATACTCTTATCCTATTTTTTGTAGAGTTACGTTCTTTTTTTTCGATCAGGCGGAAACGTTACTTTCTGAAGGGAACTCAGACCATCGAATGGTAAAAGAATTACATTGAAGTCAATAGGGTGACTTTCACCCTATTGAGTTTTGTACTGTGAGGTTTGAACACCTCGGAGATCTCTACTTTGCGCTTATTACTCTAACAGTTGTCTAATACTTTAGCCATACCAGATATTTGAATCTAATCGCAATTCATGGGTACGCCAGATTGAGCTAAAGCCCATCAAGACTAGCCATACACTATGTCGCGCCGCTCGTGAATGTGTTGACCGTTCCCATTAATAGCCTCGCAGCAACAGTTTCAAATCACAGAGGTCTCCAAGGATATCACGAATTAGAACGACAAGAATTCGAACGAATTCGTCCTTCATTTTGCTGAGCTGACTTTATGAGCTTGACGAGGTCCCACGATAGCTGGTCGGTGCCACCCTGCAAACAATGGCTTGCTTATAGCTGCAAAGGCTACTGCAGTCATATAAAAACAATTGCACAGGCAGCCTTGTGGATGCGGATCAAGGATTGAACACGGTGTGGAAAAAGCACAGGGACTGGATCTCTTCCACAATGCTCACAACATTGCGATCGCGGCCGGACAAGTGGCGTCACGTGGAAGGATGAGGAAATTCCGTATCACGTTAAAGGTGTCTCCGTCCGCGTTCGTGTACTGGGCAGTACTACAGGGTGAATAAAAATTACGGCGACAGGATAAAGTGGTTGAAAAAACGATGCGGGTAAAAAGAAGCAGTGGAGAGCAATAATATCCAGTGCGTTTCATAATTTTTAGTTCACCCTCAGATTTTGCACTTTTCCGAAGGAGCAGCCATGTATGAATTTCTCCGCATTACAATCGAAATTCCCACCACTAATAACCCATGAGATGAACTAGTGGGCGAATCGCTTCAGAAGCGGAGTGCTTTCGGAGCTTGCTCAGCAACCAGTGTGAAACCTTTCGACGTTAAAGCGCCGTATCTCGCTTCCATGGCAGCCAAGTAATGGCTTCGTTTAGCGCAAATACTTCCCCGATGCATTACCTCTTTACCGCAATCCCCTCCTTCAAGGTGAGTGAATTTCACTCTTCGCCTGGTGTATGTCCCAAATTTGAAAAAGTTGCGATGGCTCGAGTGCACTCTTGTTACCGGGATTTTTGCCTACTCTCTATATTAAAGCAACTAAGTAATTGGATCAAAAGAACATGTACTTATAGAATCCACATGGCTTTACTGCTGCTGAAGAACTTTTTGAGAGTGTAGCGCAGTCCGTAAAAATGATTGGTGATGGAAGATTTGTGTATTCACCCGCGCTAGTTTGCCTATGAAGACGATCACATCAAATCATCAAAAATGCAAGCACTCGTTGAAATTATAATATTTATTATTTACATTTGTACAATCCGGTTCTCCTCGTAGGAGAAAGGGTGAAAACTCGGTGCCGATGAAGGGATAGCGAAACCGTCCTGAAATTACAATCTGTGAAACTATGGTAGAAATAGAGAATTATTCAAATCAAGCACACATTCGGCTACAGACATGATCGAAATCAAAGTCAAGCGCCCATTGGGGGAGGGGGTGGGGGAGCAGGTGGGCGTGTTCGGAAAAAATTGTATTGAGGAAAATGAAGAGAATGCTGACGCGAAATGTTACGAATAGTGTTGCGATAAGGAACTTTCTAGAAAAGGTATGGAAGGAGGGAGGAAATAGACGTCAACTTAACGAATGTAGAAAGGTGTCAACATCGAAAATGGTGACTATGTAGCTCCTTCTTTCCCTTTTATCATGCCTAAACTTAGTCAAAGGAGTTCCAGGCCATTGTTCGCTGCAAAAATCACCCGGTTCAACTTTTTGCATAAAAATCCATCAGAGCAAGTCTTTTTCGTATCTTTAATATGGTACCTAGTACCTACCAATGGGGAGATCTCATTCTACGCTCATATGACCACTAGCCGATGATTCTGAAGGTGTCTAACAATCCTTTTTCTCATTACTGGTTTCTCAACTACCGCATTTACTTCCTTATTTCGGATGGAAGGACCACTACACCTAGGCAATCGCGGAATGTGCGCTCAAAGAAGTAGAACTTACATCGATCAGCGGTGTTTTGTGAATTCTCTATCTGGATCGCCACAACTCGTTGCGGTCGAGACGATCGATGTGACTTGGCTATTCCCGCTGAGATCATAGCCGACGTTTGAACGGCTTGAGATGAAGACATTGGACGAGAATGATGTCGAAACGTTTGTGACTTCATCAGACGAGGTCCGTGTCGACTTGAGGAACAGTGGGTGGTTGCAGTCGTCGTTGACGGCAACGGTGGTTTTGATGTCGAACAACACGGCAGATGAACAGATCGTGGAAGAGGTGCCAATGAGCAGGACGGCTTCTGAGCACTGCTTCGACGTACAGCTTCCTCATATGATGGCAGCTCGTCGGTTGAGATGCACATCGTTGGAGTGGAATGGGAAATACAGTAGGCGTATGAAGGAGGACGCTGAAACCAACGCATTTATTTCCATGATCCATATGAGAAATTAACAAGAAAATTCTCTCCACTGGCTTCGTTTCTACTTGATAAACGATGACTTCAAACAACTCTGATCATATACATATCAATGAGATTAACAATAGCGAAAATCACTCAGATGTTAGGTCATCAACAATCCGAAAGACCAGCGGAATCTGCTCCGTTTACAATAGTAGCCAGTCTCTGGCCATACTGGATAAAGACTAAGGCATTCGCCATTTATCAATCCTTTTTTTGGGAGGTGGTACGCGTTCTACTTGCATTTGTACATTCGTGGCAATTTAAATGCGGTGTGGGTTATACAATGACATGCGGGGCCAGCCGATATACAAGCCAGTGTTTTTATCCTCCAAGATAAGTCTGGTACCAATCAGCCGAACCCGGCGGGATGGAAGGCTCGGTTGGTCCCGGCCCCGGCGGGATGGAAGTCTTGGTCCCGAACTGTGCTGATGAGCAGCGCTGGCCATATAAATTGCCAATTTATTAACACCCCATCAATACACAAAGTCTTGTTTTTATGAGAGTTCCAGAAAAATCCAGTTTCAGTTTTGAGCAGGTTTACTCTGAGAATGAAAGCAAAATGTTCCACTCACCCTTTCAACGTCCTTCACATCTCCTTCACGGCTACCGAAAGCAATTCTGTACCACGCACAGAAAAATAACCTGAATTTTTTCGAATGATTTATCATCATAGTGGAATATGGTTTCTGAAGCTTTTTATAAGATGATTTCGATGAATATGTGATAATGTGAAAAGAGAGAATGGAGAAGGAGAAACAGGAAAAGAGGGCGAAAAAGAGAAAGAATAGCTGAACAATTGTAAACGCGTGAGAAAAGGAGGGAATAGAAGAAGCGGTTATTGACTTTTCACTTAACCTCTACTAGGGAACCAGATAGGGGAATTTTTAACCTCCCATGAAACTCTGAATTGGAACTTAGGCAAATCGATTGATCCTGGGGTGGCGGTTGCAAATACGAGAAGCAAAACTCTACGTGAACCTGTCAAGGATGTTTTTAGCGATCAAAGTGGTCCCAAGTCCGATCACCCGTGGTAACAAAATTTTGCATTCTAAGTTGATACTTCCAGGTAACCGAATTTACGCTCCATCGATTTACCTGGATCTCAAGCCACGGTTCAATGAATGGGTATTTGAAACGCTTTCTTGGTAAGAGACGGAGGAAGACTCCGATTTGTTTTACTCAGCTTTTCTTCCGCGCCGATATGCGCCTGCGAAACCGGTCTTGCTAACAGTGAACCCCTTTTGCTAACTGCCAGTCCAGGCTTCCCGACCTCTCAGCGTTGGGCTTTTCTGCCTTGGACCGTTGATTATCGAATGACGCAACCGATGGAGATTTTGTCAATGAAAACACTGCACAAATCTGAGAGAATTTTCGTATAGAACGCCATCACTATATCACGATGACCAGTGCACTCTAGTCGTGGCCTCTTTCAGATATCCGATTTTTCCGTGGTTTACTGCTCATTTCACGCTTGACTTGAACGCCATTTCAGGTTTCGACATTAATATCACTACCCTTTGTGCCCAAACTCGCTCTTGCCCAGGCCCCACCTCTTTTATGCAAGTCCTATATGATGCATGAACACATCGACTTTGATCGGTTCTATGTCGTTGAGCCACACACGTTTGCTCCTTTCCATCCGCTTTAGCACCAGGTCAAAGTCCATTGGTGCTTCCGCAACCGTAGAGTGAGGTCATCGTTGTGGTTTATAAATGTGAGTCGTAACTGGACATTTCAGAGGGAAGCCCACTGGTGGGTGAAATGAACGGAAATGCGAAGAAATTGTGGAATTTACTGCTGTTCCAACAGCTGTATTCTGGCCTCATCCCAAGTACCCCTTCGAGATGGCAGGTTCAGCGACAATTTCGAGACTGTCGACCGTTGGAGGGAAGACTCATTCCTAAAGGGTCGTTGAAATACGTGGAAATATTGAAATCCCCACAACGGGACGGTTCACCCTGCTATGAAGAGATTCTCATGAGTCTCTGCCACTGGATCTCATTCCTACCTATTTCTACACCCCTTCGGTGGTATTGCGGTCGAGA
>KZ345300.1:32562-43923 GCA_002352805.1 Teladorsagia circumcincta
CAAGAAGGCTAAGACGCAGACGGGTCAGCGGACGAGTCGCAGTGTGGGCTGTGGGGTGTGGGACGTATCACAGTGCATTCTGTTATTTAACTTGACGCAAAACCACTGCAGTATCGCTGCGACTCGTCCATCAGTCTGTAACTCTGCCCTCTCGCCCGTGCGACGGGTCTGCTGTCAGGTACCCAATAGTGAGGAGCGTGACAATGCTGCAACCTTGAGCCTTAGCGCTTTGGCCTCGACGGATCATCTCTACATGCTCCCCCTCCCCTCGATTGCAAACCACAGCATTTCTCAGGGAAACGCTTCATTCCGACCAGAATTTCCGAGCCTTGCCTCTGATTGTGTGCAGACACATCTGAACTTTCCAATAATCTTAGGTTCTGCGGTCTCGGCAAAACGAACCCTGCGAAGTACTTACTACGGTTGTTAATTCAACTGGATTGACAGTTTCGTCTACAGTGGCTGCTTGCATGCTCTCTTCCGAGTCTTGATGAACAGCCACTCGAAAGGGTCTCAGTTTTGAGAACTCTCGGTCAGAGAAGCGCTGCTTCGGATATGGTTATGCCAACTTGCTCATTGTATGGGTTGAGGTCAGTCGACTTTTTCCCATTTGAGTGCAGGCGTTTAGATGTATGAGTTCCTCGTATTGCTAAATCCCCACCAAAAGGCTTCGAAAGTTATTTTCTGACTGATCCGTGACGCGGTGGCGTTTTTTGCCAATGGGCAGGCTTTCCAAGAGTCGGGGCGGGGGAGGAGGCGGATAGCAGAATTTCCTACGTACACTGTTTATTCAGTGTCACCGCGCAGCGGCTTACACCTGGTGTTCCCACAAGAGCTTCAGTGACGCTCAATCTGACCCGATCCATAATTTGGAACCTATTCAGTATTTCATGGCGAAGTGTCAAACGCAAAGGGTAAAGGCGCCGCGCCGTTATTAAGGGATCCGATCTCGTCGGCCCAATCATACGGTTCATCCCCACCAACCCCTTGATTTCTACGTGGTTTTTTGGGCGCTGATTTGTTTCCTGCGTGGGCCTGCACTACCTGGAAAAGGAGGTAAGCACATTACCTGAACTTCACCCGGGACCATCAGCCGTTGTATAAAACAGCCTCGTATTACCATCAGCCGTTGTATAAAACAGCCTCGTATTTGAGATCTCCTACTGTTTTGGATAGAATTAGAATGCGTGGCGCAGGCGGGTTGCATGGACTCTCATGGCCTTACTCCCACCCGTTGCTGGACTTCCTAGTTTTTTGGCCCCAAACTCCATCAAAAGGTTTGGAAAGACTTCCTTGTCTGACGTGCATCTAATATTTTCAAAACACACGGGTCTCTCACAAATGACTCGTGGGAGAATCGGTGGTGGGGGGGGGGAGAAAATGTTTTGGGTTTTTAAACCACTAAGTTCACCCTTCTTGTATGAGTACGGTATCCATCACCTATTCCAGCACCTGCTAGTAGGCCCACTGGACCGTTTGCGAATCTCTTATATTTTTGGAGATGTAATTGGAGGCAATCCAGTGCGCCCTGTTATTAACTCTTGGCCCTGGAACTCACTGTAAGGAGTTCTTTCACCTGATATTGCCTTGGAATTGCTGAATCTCTCACAACAGCCCATATGGTTCATTTTCTCTTCGCTATCGAGGTTAGACGACACTTCGGGCTACTTCTTCCTCTATATCCAGTCTCCCCCCCCTATTTACAGGGGTTAATTAGAAAAGTAGAGTAGGGCATGGGGTAAAATTCTTAACTGTTATTGACCAGGCATTTTCTTCAACTCTTTTCATTTTATGACGACTCAATGACTCTTCATTTCAGCGATAGTGCGGACCTCCAAATTAACCGTCAACGACAACGATCCAAGATCTACAGGAATGCCCACCTGGTATTCGTTCTGCAGCCAAAAGTGCTTGCCCAAGAGTTATCACCATCAACACAAGGTGCAACATGCCTGAAATTACTCACACATGACGCAGTGGGCGAAATGGCACGTGTAGGTGAAAACGAGAGTGCGCACGACGATAGTGAAAACAGTGAAAAGAAGTCGCATCGATTGATCGCAACGGGGACGATGACATTTTGCGGGCCACACATGACCCCGGGCGTTGTGCAAGGCTTGGGAAAGGTCCCTGACGCATAAATGAGCCTTTTAGGTGAAAATATTTGGGAACGATCCTGACCAAAACGACGAGAACTGTGAAAAGGACAGAAGATAACATAAAGTCGTAAATATGGAGAAGAGCGTTGGTACAGTCCTCATAAAGGTTTCCTAGCGTGGTGCAGGCGACGAGGTGCTAAATGTAAGGTAAACAGCATACATGGGTCGTCTGAGTCAGTCAGCTGCAGCACAAGTGGGCTGCTGAAAGAAAAAGAAAAAAGGAAAACAAAAAAGAAGAAAAATGGAACATAAAAAAATATGTAGGAATTATTCATTGGATATTATCAGATTTGAGAAAAAGATTGATCAACGCATAATATTATGAAAACTAGAATATATAATCAATTTGGTGGGTTATACCGCTCCAATGAAACGGGGCTGCAAGGAGGACTGCGAAAAGGTTATAGGAACCATAAGAGACACTGGCACCGCGGGCTTCCTCTCCTTAGAGGTCGACTAAGATGCAGTGGAGAGACGTATCACATCGGGAAAAGGGAATACAAGCGAGAGCGCGTTGTACGAGACACACAGACATCGCGTATGCTGCGAGCAAGTGAAAATGGCAGCGATTGCAGCGGTCGAGATTAGGTCCTATGTTAGCGGAAAATTTTTCAGGACATAGAGCGCTTTTCGAAAATGGTTTTTTGTTTGTTATAGAGACAGGGAACACGATACTACGAGTAATTTTTTCTGAGCGGCTCGGGGAATGCCGAAAAACATGTGGAAACAATAGCTTCTGGCTCGCAATGAAGAGAAATTTTTGCACTTCTTTGATTTCCACTTTTTCTTATATGTATGTCTGAAGTCATGCATTGAACCGAGGGTACAAATGCTGTGGAATTTATTGAAATGTTGATGTTTCACTTCCTGAGACAAACTTCCTGCCCCTCTTGACACTCCCAGGGCCGCTCAGAAAAATATCATCACTTTTATACTTCATACACGTGCCCATACAGGGGGTGGGCAAAAAAAGACGTTCTGCCCATGTCGGACTTCGGCCCTTCTTTCTTCGCGAGACTGATGTCGTTGACGGAAATTTCTCATCAAAGTATTCCTGAAATCTCCCTCTATAAATGGACGGAGGAACACCCTCAGTACCCTCACGGTCTTCAGAATATGACGTCATCTGTCAGCGTCGTCGAGCTCAAGGAGGCCTGCAGTAACTGCTCCAGCCTGGAGCTCTTACATCATTTCTTGAATCGATCCAGAGCGGAATAGTTTCCTAGGGTTATTAGCTCTTAATATGCAAACTCCCTCGAAACCCGCCCTTCGGAACCCGTCGTAGCGATGCTACCAGTGCACCATGTTTCCGTGGCAAAATTTCCTGATGCCGTCCACGTAGTTGGCCAGTATGAAGATTTTCTTATAAAATGAAATATGCTCTTCAATTAAAACATGAGAAACGGCCAAGAACGGAAAAGGAAACCCTTTCTCAGCTCGTTGATCTCTACACTGATGCGCCTCGTCGGTGCTGCCCTCATCAACACTAGCGCTCTCTCTGCTAGCCGGCTAGACTCAGACGGCGAGAGTGTGGGCAAGCTGTGTCTTGGACGGCGCGAGCATGGCCGTGCCACGCCGCTGGGGGCATACTTTTGGCTGCGAAACGCGGTCGTTCCGCGGCGGTTTTCGCTAGCTGTGAACCACTTTCCTCTCTGCTTGGCATATTCCCTCTTCATCTACCTCCAAATGGAATCCTCCCTTGGTCAGCTTGGCCAATTGAAAATGCTGTCCATTTTAATACGCACCTTGAACCACTGAAGTCAAACATGCATTCAACTTCACACAACAACGCAAACGGTTCACAACTCAGTTGTGAAGCCAAAATCAGCTGTTGCGGTGGTTTGGGCTCATTGGCATGAAATCGTGGGAGTGATTCGTTGGAGATCAAGAAGTCTTCTTAGACATTGAGCGTTAAGAATAGAGAGTGGGTGAAGGTTGCATAACCCACCTCATGCTCTGCCCACATAGAATCGTCGTTGACATCTAACCCTCGTTAAAAAGTCTTGGATCCGCTATATGACAGTGAAGGGGGAAGCTTTGATGGCCAGCGTGGTAGTGGACCTGCGGAATTTGCAATACGTCTCTCGCCCCAGGTTACATTCGACTTCAGAGCATTGAAACTTAAATTTTAGGAATTCTCTACCTCCAAAATAACAGCAATTTCCTAATAGAAAGCCACTGTGTTTACGTAGCCTCTGTACAATCAGCTGCGTTTCCAACAAATATTACAGAACATCTGACGTATGGCCAAAGGACGTCTGCTCACAGCACTCATTACTGCCTGCTCGCTGCCATATATAAGATCCCGACAGTTTCTAACACCTCGCTCGATGTCTTCCGTTGCTCTAAAACATCTTACACACTCCCTGCTTTCCCCTTTGCCTTGGATAGTTCACCTATTTCCAATTTCAGGGATGTTGTTACACGTACTCGTGGCGATAGCGTTCGGGCGAGTAGCCCTCGCTGCAGAAAGCATGCCAGGTGGGTTAACTGAGGGTATGGCTGTCTGGGGACAGGCCCTGAAACCGAGTCGATCTACTGAAGTGAAATCTACTGAAGTGATGAGTACATCCTACTGAAGTGACAACCACGGTGACTATTAGCGTTTACCTCACTGATGAGCTTCCTTTACGAATGGTTCAGTGATCTGATCCTGATACTTTTGATCTTTGACGGTTTCATTTAGAGGCTACACAAAAACAGATGAATGAAGGGGTAACCCAAAAAATCAAACCGCAGTAGATCGCCGGTTCGAAATAATTACCGTGGAAGAAAAATTGTAGTGGCCTCTTTGAACTTTCTGGTGGTCCCCCGAAGGAAATTGGAGTGTCAGCAAAACATCCAAGGTTACTCTCGTAGTTGCTTTGCCCAGCGTTCGTACATGCGAGGCGGTTTAGGCTAGATACTTCGAAAAGCAACCACATGGTCTGTGACATTAACCTTGCCCAGCTAAATAATTCTGTGTGTTCATAGCCTTCATCGATTCGTTGATAAAAATGTTCAAAAGCTGGCATTTATCTCCTGGTAGGCACACAGACAGAGGGTTCATTATGTGCAGCAATCGCCTACATAGCGCCTCCTGAACGGGGGTCCCCCAAGAGGCACAAGACGCGGCGAAGGGAGAGACGCTGATGCGGCAAATGAGGAGTCGCAGCGCATACGGTAGCTATAAGGCGTCGGGTTAAATGGAGTGCACCATACTTCGTCTCATATCGCACAGCACACACTGCGACTCGTCCTTTGCCGCTTCTGCGTCTCTTCTTTCTCCGCGCGGTGGGCCTATTGAGGGACACCCCTCCTGAGCGATTGCTCAGCGTTGGCTATCTAGTGGTTTCCACGGTTGATGTGGATGAGCTTATTTATCTGAGTATTGATTGATAGAAATCAATTTCCAGCATTTTCCATCAGCAATGAGGAATTGCTAGCCGAGTCAAGAAAACTTCGCCAACTAGACACAAACAAAGCTCAACGAGGCCAGGTCAGAGTGGACTTCCAGGGTCACACGAAGGCCGGAGATCTAGCAGACAATGCAGCCGATAGGTTCGTGATTTACCTTATAAGTAGATTTTCCAAAAAAAGTTCCGTGGCACCCTCGGAAGGTAGGACTCTGAACTTCTATTGTCAATTCAAAAATAGGATAAAAAAACCATCAAAAATCAAATCAATTATGAAATCGAGAACAGCCAGCGCCACTAACTCCTTGTTTTCACTTCATTGTCACTTTCTGTCTTCTAGTGGCTCTACAGAGTTAGTTTGGGAGGGATTATGTATGAACTATGGCTAGAAAATTGCATGCAGTTACATATGTAGGTCACCCCTTACCCCCTCCCACGACCCCGTAAGGACGTCAAGTGCATGGCGTATACCAAAGAACCATAAGAATAGGACACATTAGTCATTTCGAGCTTGCAGGAGAGCGAGATCCGTGATAACCGCTAGATTTTAGACTGTTCACTAATGTGGATGCCGGTCTCCTCACGAAACCCATCTATCAGCAGTTCTTGGCACTTACCGACAATTTCTATCGAGAGACCGGTAAAGCCGAGCCACGCGTATCAAAGAAAGAGGTTCGTCTTGAGTCCGGCGGCCCTGGAGCTACATCCTTCACCAGGGCCTGCATATAACCTTTATAAGCGACACTGAATCCAACAGCCCTCACAACTGCCCGAATATTTCAGGAAGAACAAGAAACAACCGCATTCCTCACTACAGTACTCCAATCGGCACCCATGAAAGAGCTGTATCAATTCCTCAATAGTAAAAGTATGTCAAGAGGTCTTTGATAAGGGACTGGTCGAACACGGAGCCTTCCATTTTAAGGACATCCATTCGCCGCTAACCCTGGTGTCTTCGGTAAATGGCTACACCAGTTGTGGTTCGCGCACTACTCTCGCGCTCGTGGAGTGGCTGACTCGTCTGGTTTTGAGCACGTCTTTATTGGGGAGGTAAGTTCCTGAGCTATTTTCGTTGCGGTTGAGAACCCATGAGCTTTCCAGCAGTGATATAGAAAAAAATTGCGAGTGCCGAATATAATAACCCTGAAAATCGATTAAGTAATCGGTCTCTATAAAGAGAGGCGGTTTGACCGTCTGGCAGTACCACGGTCTTCATCGTGGCATTCTGTGCGGCGCGAGTGCAGAATTTTCCAAGGTACACAGGAAGCCTGTCGCGCGGCGAGAAAGCAGAGACGCAGACGGGTCGGCGGACGAGTCGCAGTGCGTAGTGGTTTTGCGACAAATCGAATAGAATGTACTATAGTACGTTCCTCATCACACAGCACACTCTGCGACTCCGCTAACCCGTCTGCGTCTCTGCCTTCTCGCCGGGCGACGCACTTCCTATCAGGTATCTAAATTTTCAACAATTGTTGACGTTTCTAAGTCAGCTCTCTGTTCCGCATTTTGGCTGAGATTTCTAGAGCGTAGAGGAAGCGGGACAATTAGCTAGGGTATCCTATTCGTGGCGGCAAATATCGCCTCATCCACGGGTAATGCCTTGTTCGATGGTCGCGCGAGTCCTTGCTGCATTTTGCTTGCTCTAAGGCTCTGGCTTGCTTGTTTATGGTTTTCCTTTGCAGTGGGCATACCTACCCTTATTAGATTTCCAAAGCCGTACCCAGGGCCTTTAAATGAAGTGGGCTTGTCAACCGATGTGTCAACCAACGGTTGTTTGAGCGAGTTTATGAGTTTTTTTGCTAAGCGACCCTATTGTTATCAAAAAATAAGTCAGTGGTCTCCTGTCTTTGCCTTGAGTATGCCCATCTTAGCGCAGACTGCAAATGCTGTACATATTTCGGTGTATCTCTCACACTTTTCTCGATATGGCCGTAAATAGCCGCGTTTAGGAGAAAAACAAGGAAGTTTCCGGACTGCACAATTGGGTTCGATTCTACACACTCGAAAAGAACGCCACTGAGAACTTCGACTACAAAGGATTCATTGTGAAACGTGGGGTGAGATTTTCAGGATATTTTGATAACCACTCGCCACATTGATTTGCCGCGCATGTGTGGCGGGTGGATATCGATTTGACGCGCCTTCAATCAATACCCATACGGAGAAAAAACTAACTATGGAAAGTGCGCGCTTTTTTGGAAATATATTCCAGTTTTCTTTCTCACTGAAATTTTCGACTAATATGTGGAAGAAACACCATATTCAAGCCTGAAAACGCTCAAACAACTAGAATCTGGGTGTATTGCCCCTCCCCATAAATAGTGTTGATCACACCACCACTGCAGTATGTCATGGCCTCGGTGAAGTTCACGTGGAGAGGTGATTTGAAGAAATCCGGTTCGATAATGATCGGCACGTCTCCTGAATTCGACATGGCACTCTACACGCTATGCTTCCTATCCCGACGTGGTAACCAGCAATGCGAGGTTATTCCAAGGAGAGCTTAATATCCAGCGGTAGCGGCTGAGCGCTGATTTTTCTAGGTTGAACTCGACGGATGTCCCATGGGTGTCACCAGCTATGAGTTGGTTCAGAACGGCAAGGTTTGCTGTTATCCTCCTGATTTTCGGGCCACATATTTCGTCTCAGAGTGTGCTGTTTTCAGGTCTACATCGGAACGATTTATCCAACTGCAGGAGCTCCCAGTAATCAATGCGGGCGACATTAGACGTTAGCCTATCAAATGAATTTTATTAAAAGCTTTCTCAAAATTATTTTTCCACACTAAAGTATACAAGTTTCGTTGCTGAAGAATATTGATGAGAAGGCGATGGTAGGACAGCATGTTATCTAAAGGCACAGGACGCAACCAAATTGTTGCGTTATTTTGTTCCGAAATATGACAAGAACTGCGGAGGGAAGAATGCGCAAGAGAGCACGCCGTACGCGAGAGGGCGCAGACGCCACACAGCTATGATCGATAAGACCGCAGCGGTTGCAGCGGTCTAGCGTAGCTATCAGCTCTCTTGATGCGCACTTTTAACTCGCTACGGTACCATATATGACAACACGATAAGTGTTTCTGAGGTGGCTCATAGATTTTGACGTCCATCGATGAGATAAAAGTGACGAATTTTCTTTCTATCTGTCACTTGTCGAGCGAAAGATTCTACACAAAATTTTCCTTTCGCTTGTACGCTACAGCAATTTGTAGCCTTGTTATCGATAAAGGGGGAATTTACGATGAAAAAGCGACCTATTTCAAATTAACTCAGAGATGGACAATGATGGTCAGTGACGAGCGAAGAAAAAACCATGAGAAACGGCCGGGATCCCGAGAAATGAGACCGCCTTCTTGCCCGCTGATTCCCGCATTGATAGGACTTCATCGGTGTGTCCTCTTCGACGCTTACGCTTTTTCTGTTATCTAGTAGCTCCCCGCGCATAGACCTGTGGCGAGTGGTTAAATAGATGGTGGGCGTACCGCGCCAACTGCTCGAAGAGTGAGGCCATGCTAGAACGCCAACGGTACATCCTTCGTTGCCAATTGCGTGCCGGTCCGCACCCTCGGGAGGTCCGCCTCTACCTCTACTAGGTGAGTTTCCCTCACATCGCTTATCGTGGAATACTCATTTAAGGCAGAGTGATCAGTGGAGCTGGGATAAAGAAAGCCATGAGAAACGGCTCAGAACCCAAGGAATGGAACTCCTTTGTTGCTCATTGATTTTCGCATACTCTTGTCGGTGTTGCCCTCTTAAACGCTAACGCTCTGTTTGGTAAACTGCCACAGACCTGCGGTTTGCTATTCTCAGGTCGGCGGGCGTGCCACTCGCCGCCTCACGCCTCTGGGATGGCAATAGTAGGTCGCCCGAAGCATATCCTTCGCTGCGAATTGCATGTCGGTCCACACCATTATGGGGTCTCCCTGTCTTCCCTAGGTAATGATTAGATCATTGGTATTCACGAGGACTAAATCACATGTAAGTCTCATTAGACTAAACATCTCGAAACATCTCGACCAAACTTCTCAACAAACAGTCGCTTTCTTTGTATCAAAGATTCAGAGAATCGCTGTATGTGAGTAGAACCTTGAAGAGAATTCTCTACTCTGAAATTCGTAATCGGGATTTCCTCTGCTTCATTATTTACAGTTTGCTCCCCTTCTTCAAATTCATCCCTTACTCTCCCAATTTTTCGCGGCAGCTTGCCTTTGAGGTGAAGAAGGTCCTCTATACAGCGCTACTTCCCGAAAAGCGAGAGGTATGGGTTTAATTCTCGCACGAGGCAAAGTACGAGCGAGTAGTAGCGGCAGGAGTAAAGTTTGCTCATCCTTGAGTTACTAGCGCATCGCGGACTGCAGAAAAACGCTTACTCAAAGGCAAGCAATTAAAAAATCTGTTTGTGGACACCTTTTTTGAGTAATTAATCAAGTGATTGGCATACAAGGGACCTAAATGAATGAAACAGACAGCTTCTTAGCAAGCCAAATTAGTGGAGAACGGGTGCAGGGCAGTACCGAGCCTCGTTGCTGCCAAATGCACCAGTTAAAAGGCTACTGTTCTTTGATGTAGAAACGGTGCTAAGCATTGTGCATCAAACTTAGGTAAGTATCGAAGGGTAAATCAGTGGAGGTGACTTCTATTTTTTAGAGTAAGTCTAGTACTAGTAACTTGCACAGAGGTTATTTCTACTCACTTGTGTTGTGAATTTGTAAGAAAGTAAACTACACGCGCGGCGCGTTTCAAAACGAGCTCTCCACTAAATTGCGTACTCATTTTGAAGCCATGGTGTAACGCTTTCAAAATACTGGATAAGGAAAAGAACGAGAAGAGAGTGAAAGTCAAGCCAAAATCTCGGTATCTCTTGGCCTTTTCGGATTTATTCAGGATAACTTTTGAGCTCTAAAATGGCTATTGGAACAGAATAACTGAGCCTGATTAGGATGTTCATCGGAAAGATGACCAAAAGGAGACGGACTCTGAGAGGAAGTCAAGAAAATTTTGCAAGTTATGAAGGCTTAGTGGTCAAAGGCTGTCGGCCAGACAATTCCTTGGGGACGGCTGAGATTTGATGAGCCCTTGAGAGGCTGGCACGGCTGAGTGGCGTCCATGAGAAATTACGTCGCCAAAGAAGCTAGCTAGCCAAACTTGCTATGCTGAGTGATTGCACCGAGAAAAAGAATTCACTCCAGCGATGTATCTTGGGACGTCTGTCATTCTTTGGTTTTGGAGAGGGGAAAAAAGAAGGGCAGAAAGTTGGAGCTCTTATGCGATTGCCAGGGTGAATTTTAAATATTACATTTCAAATCAAAGGCTCAACGGGAACATCAAGAAAGACCGATCTGTCGACCTTGTACATTGCAACTTCTCCTACCACAGCAATCATGGAACTTAAAGGCAGCGATCACGATGATTGGAAGGCGGAGCGGATTCGATGACGAGGAACAAGGTGGAAAGGCGTTAAGAAGCTGTTCCAACCCCAACTTTCGGGGGCTGTCTAGCCAACCAGACACGGCCAATGTCATCATCAAACTGCTCTGAACGCAGCGCCCTATTCATAGCCAGCTAAACAAGGAGGGCTCAAAACGTCATCCAACTTCTTTAAGCACAGCGCCCTGTTCATGGGACATAAAGGCAGCGATCACGATAACTGAAAGGGGCGGCGAATTCGATGACGTCATTGAACATGGTGGAAAGGCGTTGAGAGGCAGTTCCAACGACGCTTCCCAGCGAGCTGAGGAATCTAGCCAACCAATGACGGTCAATGACGTCATCGAACCGCGCCGCCCTAAAGCCATCATCAATGCC
>KZ345300.1:48207-73856 GCA_002352805.1 Teladorsagia circumcincta
AGGCGTTGATTTCAGCAAGTGATGTAGAGGGTGGAACAGGAACATATTTGGTAGCGGTCGGAAAGTGATAAGGGCTTATAAGGGTTGATAAGAGGCGCCGGAATGCAAATTTAACGAAATTCACTGTGGGTGTCCCAGCAGCAATAAGGCGTTTATTCCAACAAGTGATGTAGAGGGTGGAACAGGAACATATTTGGTAGCGGTCGGAAAGTGATAAGGGCCGATAAGGGTTGATGAGAGGCGCCGGAATGCAAATTTAACGAAATTCACTGTGTGGTCCCAGCAGCAGTAAGGCGTTGATTTCAACAAGTGATGCAGAGGGTGGGACGGGAACATATTTGGTGGGGTCCGGAAGTGATAAGGGCTTATAAGGGTTGATAAGAGGCGCCGGAATGCAAATTTAACGAAATTCACTGTGGGTGTCCCAGCAGCAATAAGGCGTTGATTTCAACAAGTGATGTAGAGGGTGGGACGGGAACATATTTGGTGGGAGACACAAGGCGATAGCGACTGATTTAGAGCTGATAATAATGATATCCATAAGAATTTAGAGGTTACTCAAAACCCGACTCTAGATAAGAAACGCGTTTATTTAAATTATTTCAACTTTATTTTATTTATGCTGTCATCGCATTCGACCGCTACTCTCCCCGGAGTTCCTAAAAATGTTTTTTGGTTGTTAGAAGAAATGCTACTGTGATTACTGGGTGTTTCCATTCAACATCATTACATCAATTATTATTCAACCGCTAAGTTATCCAGCCCTTCGATTCATGATGGTTGTTTACAACACCAGTTGAGCTCCGCATTCCACCGCGCGTATCAAACGGTGAGCTTCAGCAAAACGAGGCAGCCAATTGAAGGTCAGCCAACATATTTCACAAAGCAACTAACTGTTGCGTTCTTTAGCTCCACAGGCTATTTACTTTCACTAAAGCTTACCATGTCATGCACGCGGTAGAGTGCGGAGCTAAACTGGTGATTATATAAATGACTAAGTAGTGGTGACCATGAAGAATGTGATGTTTGGAAATCGAATAAATAAAACAATGTAGAAAAATAAAAAAAATATACAGATAAATAAGATAACAGTAAGAAGCTAAGCTAATAGTAAATAAGTAAATAAACACATGAATGAATAAATGAACAAATGAGTAAATAAATAAATAAATAGTGACGGCCACGAGAAAGGTTCTCTTGGAAAATGAATAAAAAAAATAAAAATAAATAAAAATAAACAAATAACAAAGGAAGGAATAGGAAGCTAAGTCAGTAGTAAATAAATAATTAAATAAATAAATAAATAGTGGCAACCATGAGGAATGTGTTTCTTGGAAATCGAATAAACAAAAAATATAATTAGATAAAACAAAAATAAATAAGTGAAAGAATGGGAATAAGAAGCTAAGTTAATAGTAAATAAGCATATATAAATAAACAATAAATAAACAAATAAACAAACAGATAAATAAATAGTTTATTAATTAATAAATGAATAAATAGAGACAGCCATGAGGGGTGTGTTGCTTGGAAATTAGATAGATAAAAAATATAAATAAATAAAAAATAAAAAAGGAAACAGTATGAAGCTAATTTGGTAATAAATAAACAAATTAATTGATTAATAAACAGATAAATAAATAGTAAAACAAATAAATGACTAAATAAATAGATGAACAGTGGAAGCCATGGGGACTAAACTGGTGGAGTAGGAGAAGTGAGGATTTCAGACAAGAATATATGTATGGAATTCGAAAATAAGTGCGAAAGCTCGTAATGAAACTAGGTAAATAAGCAGATATATCAATGAACAAATAAATAAATACTTACATAAATAATAATAAATAAATAAATAAATAAATAAACCGAAATAGAATGAAGCTGCACTCACGCGGCAACTATAGCCGAACTACGGAAGAATGCGCCACAGTTGAAGCCGACTATAGAAGTACAAACGATAAGCACCACCAAGGCAAATGTTGGCATTGACCTGAAATTATACGTATTGATTGGTTAGTAAAAAGTTTTTGACATCCAGAAAGTATTGGAAGGGTGATTTTGCTTGATTCTTCACCAGCGGCAAGGCATGTTCCTAAGTTCTGGAACATGGTTTGGACAGAAACCTAGGAAGTTTTCGGCTTCCGATTCGACCGACTCCTAAAGGCAAAGTCCAGGATCAACCGGATATGCTATTGCGAAGTTGGGAAGCGCAATGTCAGTAACGAAAAAAAGGGAGGAAACCCTCGAAAAGGACAAAAATTAAGTTCATCTTTTCTGCAGCGGCAAAGCGAAATAGCATTGGTCTGTGGGCGGGGTCAATGGTGTTGGGCGGGATCAGTGGTGCATGCTAGAACTTTAGCGGTTCACCCTCTTCAAATCATCCTGACATTTATATGCATTTGTGCGCTAGCGTGCCACTGGATTTTCCTTGGCGAGTATTTGATTTCAGCTAGAAATCCAGGACCTTGCCTTTGAATTCGATAATGTTTGTGATGAATTCTGCGTTTAGCTGTGAAAACTAACGTCGGTATAAAGGCGAGTATGAAGAATGCGATTCCCATGCCTCCAATGGCCAACAGATTGAAGATCTTCACAGAGGTGACCGGTTGGCAACATGTGGCCTTGTCGGCCAGGACGCCAGCAAACATCTTCAACACGAACGTCACTATCTAAATGGGTTTTGAAATTTTTTAGTATAAATTTCCATCAGGTCAGTGACAGTCGTTGTAATGGCGGGGAGGCGGAGTTACTCCCGGATGTCATTGGTGAAAGGGTGACGGGTTGCCTTAGTGGGGGAGGTGGTCAAACGACCGTAAGCGAATTTCCGCCAATGAAATTACCAAATCGCTCCGCCTCCTAGCTAGCACCCCGATTGTCACTGAAAGAAATTTCAAACTATAAAATAGTTACTTAATCGGGAACATGGTAATTCATCAAATATACCTGCGGTATGGCACTGAACAGACCAGTTTGTTCCACCGGGAAGCCCATGACCTGAAATACTGGGATTTGATGGTTGGCAAAATCGATATATTGACTACTATCGATTACCTTGTTGAGATAAATTGGTGAGAATTGCATTGTAACTTGGATACCCATAAAATTAGCGATAGCTGAGATCCATACGGCAATGATAGCGTTTGAGGTCACAATCGCCTAAATTGTTACAGCTCTCGGTCCATAAAATCGATAATCGATTTTTCAAGTCACGTTGTCATCGGGGTTGATAAGCTTATATAGAGGTCCAGAGGATATCATAGGTTAACACCAATTCACTAAAAATCGATAATTGATCGAAAAGCTACCGTACCTTTACGGGTAGCGGCTCTTTGCCGTTTGTGCCTCCTTTATTACGTTGAATACGATCCAATTCTTTCGCGGACACGAACGCATGCATTTGCGGTTGTTCCCTGCAGGTAAATTGTTTACTTAGCTATTGATTTATTGATTGTTCGTAAATCTAAATGCTTACCTATAAAAATAGAGGAACAACAGAAACAAAATGCAGGTAATAATGGCATGCAGATAATAGACAGATGACCAGCCAAGAGACGACGTGCATAACGCGCCTGCTACAGGCATCGTGAAAATAGGGCCGATCTGAAAAAGATCAGTTGTCCCGCAAACGCACCGATCAATAATCGATCTTTTTCTGTTTACCAAATACAATTGGTACAATATTATACAATTATCAGTAAATACTATCAAGTAATAGTTGCCATTTTGTGTCAAGAAACTCTGCGTCTCTGACAAGCCCCGCCCCTTACCTGGAAAAAGCATGTGAGAAATGCGATGAAGAATGCGTTCTGTTTTTGCATTGACCATTGCCGTGTAACAATACCGATAAGGGTGAATCCGGTAGAAAGGCCAGTGCCCTGAAAATCAATGATGTGTACGGTATAAATTGAACGAGTTGTAGGTTTATAGAAAGGCAGTGTCATCATATAATTGAGCAGGTATCGATCGTTATTGATCGAGAACGAGGTGAACTTCATAAAAAACAATAGATTGAAATCAATAAAACGAATCAATAACTCACCTGTAGAAATCGCATGGCGACAATCCAGTAGAAACCCAAATAGGCACATAATGGGATAAGAGCTGTGCAAAGCGCAGAAAAGAAGCCAAATATCGTCACAATAGACCGAGTACCAAACCTCTGCAATGTATTGATCGTTATCGATCGTTTCAGGCATTTCGATGAATTTCCTCATTTTCAATAGTGATGGCTAGAAAGAAGTTGTCAGATTGATGGACATGGAGTCCAGCTTTAATTTCCGATGGTCAACCTCATTAATGGCAGATTACTGATTTCAATGCAGATTTCTATAGGGCGAGCCATTAATTTCATCAACGGACCTTTGAAAACCTCAGGAAGCATACAGCGCTCGGCATAATCAACCCCCTTTTTGGACGCGCCATGCATTTTGCACCCATTCAGAGTCGTGGTGACAAGTTGAACGCGATTTGGCCCATACGACTAGTTGCGGAGATCGCAAATCAGTACTTTTATTCCTTCATACAGGTCTGGTACATATTTACCGACATCGGAGGTATGGAAGACTTGATTGATTTGGACAATGTACGGTCCAGGATTCTACCCCAGGAACGTGCGCCTGTTAGCAGCTCCAGTTGCCACCGCACCACTTTCCGTCCCATGAAAAATACCCCACGCCGAATCCTTCTTGTCATTTCCTCCCTTTCTACCCTGTAATCAGTGGAAGCTTTTGTCTCAGGATCTGGATTGATATAGATTTTTCTTGGACCTCTTTCGCCCCGGGTTTCAAGACATTTCATCATTAAATCGTTCAATCTTGGCTGCTGCGTGCATAACCTATGAGACAATTTCAAAAACACACAGTTCGGGTTTAGCATACGCTTAGCGCGGTGGCGGCGAGGCTTTGCATGCGATTTTGCTACCAAATCGGTACCATCAGTCCTCTATCACGTGTTCTCCCAATGCTCATTGATTACATGAGCGACTCCGGAAGCGAGCAGACCTGGACGTGTGAGGTTTGATCATGAGAAGAAAAAAACAGCAAAAAAAAAACGAAAAAGACATGGAAAAGAAAAGAGGAATAGGCCATTGAGTGAGTCAATAGGGGCAGTGATCGCAATTAGATGGGGTTCTGGTGAGACTTAAAGGCACAGGCCGCGATGAGTTTGTGTCACTTATGCACACGAAAATAAAAACAGGGATGCGAAGTGGACCGGACGGGATGCGAAGTGGACCGGACGAAGAAAAAAATGACCGGATAAACCAAAGCGCTAAGACTAAGGGCTTCCTCATTCTTGGACCACTTTAATGAGATAATGAGTTTGGAAAATATAAGATAGGCGAGGGAGGAACAAGATGCTACAACTTGCTTCACAATTGAGGCTCGACGGCCACAAAGAGTTAGGGCGCTCCATGATCACCATGGCCTCAAGTTCGTCAGTTGCCTCCCCTTTTTCGACTCCCACTTCTTGGCTCGTCGCATTTCCTCACTACTTCGAGCGCACTTATCAACTCCGTCAGCACCACTGGTGAATCGAATACTCCTTCATGCGTTAAGCAGGAGCTATGTGAGGGTGGAACAATGCAAATATCTCGCATAAATTACTCCATGTTGTTGAGCTTACACAAACAACTGTGATCAGAGAGCATGACGCATTTGACTCGTTCGATCATCGATACTTTGACGCGGTCCTAATCATCAATCATCACAGAGTTCCGGACTCTGCGTGCCCTTTTTGTGCGTTGAGTAACCCCAAACGCAGTCCTCGAGGCTGCCACGTGCACTACACGTTGGGCCCTTTTGACACAAGGGAAGGATGGCAGAACGAAGTGGCCGTTTGAAATGAGACGTGTACCTTCTCGTGTGTTTTCAGAAGCTGATCCAAAATTTATCTTCTGTATCTACTGAGCGACGCTGCTAACAAAACTACGAAGGGTTTCCGACAATAGGGATGTGATAGTCTGATGGTGAAGCGCCGGAAAGCGCGCCGCGGAAATGAGGTGAAGGGATCGAAACCGCTAGCGCAATTTTTTTGCTTTTTTCGTGACACCTTAACAGAGAGCAGATTGCCATATATTATCATCATTGTTCACTTAAATGCTGTATTTTGATTATTTTTTCCTCTTGGACTCTCGACTTGGACGTACGACGTAAATCGTACGGGGCGTATGTACGGAGGAAGCGCTTTCACGCCAAAGGAGCGTGAACATTGCCTCGGAGGCCTCAAACTACCCCACAAACTTTCAGCCGAATCGAAATTTTAACCCCTTTCCCGACAAAGCAGAGCTAGTCGTGGGTAATGCAGCCCGTCTAGAAGCCGGTGCTTTCAACGTCTTACTCAGTTTTCAGGACTCATTAAAGGCATACCCCAGGACTGGAGTGGTTCTTACACATGAATACGAATTTATCGGTGCGAAATGGGCCGGCAATAAAATGAATCCGTCCAGACCACCCAATGTAAGGGCTGGCCCCCCTCCGTAATCAGCTGTGCTAAGGCAATGAAAGACTAAGCGCGGAGAGGAGAGTATGAGATGAGAGAGCGCAACAGATGAGAGGGTGCCAGACATTGGAAGAAAAAATCTGCAGCTTTAGCAGCTTGTTTTGCAAGGTCCTACCGCTCTCGTTAGGTGATTTCCGTTCACGGGAATACCGCATATGTGATTCTCCCCTAAGACTGAAGGGAATCATTCACACGACTTCTGCTCGGGGTGTGCCTTTAATACCCAACTGAAAATTGAGCTACGGCGAGAGATGATCTCAGAAAGGGCGCGACTATGAGCATCTGCGATCATCACTCAATCAAAGCTAGAAGAAGAAATAAGCTTGTAATTACGGTATCTTACCTGAATAAGCCACATGACCGGATAGACGGCTACCATGGCGCCAATGGCCACAAACGAGAACAGCATATTCTTCTCATTTGACGTATAGGCATAATGACGCCTAGCAAATATTGCGTCTTCATATTCCAGCAAATGTGTTGAGCTACCGGTCTGAAATATTGACTGATAAATTTCGGTTCAAGGAGCATCTGAACTGGTGATTGCTACGGTATCTTCAAGGGTACGGTAGCCGTGGGAACAGATGTGGGATCAAACCATCAACGTGCGCGTTACATCGGTCGCGCATTGTGATTGATATGGTCGTTCAACTATCACTGTGATAGACCATCGGCCAACGATTTTATTTATGATCAGACGATTTTCTCAAGGCCAACGGTGATAGACAAGGCGACCTTTTCTTAATAATAATCACTTTTTTTATCACATCCCTACAGATGAGAAGAAGAAATGAGTGATAAAGCTACCGGCATTGATCAATTGCTTTGGAAAGCGTCACGCTGTCTACTTTATTCAGATCCTAGCGGCATTCGAATACGATTTGGTTTTGCAAGAGCCGAGCGATTTACAGGCGATGGTTTTTATGTCCCCAGACAAGTCTGGTACCCAGTGGCGGATCATGGAGGAATGGAAGGGTTTGTCTGAACGCTCCACAAATACCCGGACCGTACGGGTTATAAGCGGCGCTAATTAAGGCGACAGCATTTCCGCTCCTTTCAGATAATGCACACAATTTGTGGGTGGTTAAACCTGACCCTTCACTCGAAAATTTCACAAGTGCCTTTGCTGGTCTTTTCAGCACGCAAAAATGTTGTAGCTATTCACTATATAAATCGTGTAATTTTCACGTCCGAGGATGGTACACAGTCCATTTCAGCCAAACCGTCCCATATTTTCGGGATCGAGGAAATATCACTATTACTGCTGGACAGGAAAGCATTACTGTAGTTACGGCCCCTAGAGCCATGGCAAAAAAACTCCCTTACTTTCACCATTTTTTGGTGAGATTTATTGACCGCTCTGGCAAGGGCGTCACCGGCCTCAAGCTAGGAAAAGTCAGGAGCATTGTCCAAGTCAGCATGATTCTCTCACCTCGACTAGAAAAAGGTTCCGTCGGTCTATACTATGATCCGACTCAACTTGAACCCAACACCGAGCTACTTTCACAAGCTGCCCCTGCTAGAGCCAGAATAGCCTGAAAGAGGCTCATTCGTTTGAGCAGTTCTTTCTTTTGCAAATTTCTCATTCTAACATTATACGGAAGCATGAATAAAATGCAAAACCGTGTTCCGTCTTTGCTTTTACTGACGCCAAAACTTAGTGAAGGGTCCTATTAGTGATTTGTCCCTGTGACGGCATAATTTGTATTCAAAATTGACGCCCACTGGTCGGTTTTATATGGTTCTGGTTAATCCTGGTTTTGACACCTATTTTTGACATTTGGTCTGCAAGTGCTTCCCTTCCCAACCGGGTGGTTCCCCTGTCAGCCGGCCGCGGCGGCTAGGACTTACTTAAAGCAACAGTCTCAGAACGAATTCGAGGCGTTAAGCGGTCCGTAACGAAGTTGTAGGTAAAGAGTTGACTGGTAACAAAGGAAAAAAAAAACAAAGAAATCCGCCGGCGAATCCTTTAAACAGGTTACAGCTGGTGGACGAGTTGTCTGAACCACTCGCTTCGCCGGACTTCAACTGTATTTGCCCTAATACAATTAGAGACATATGCATCATATAAATATAGAAATACAACAATCAAAAGAAATGAGCAAGTAAAACCAGTGAAAAAGGCGCGGCAATAATTATTAAATGGGCTCCCTGAGATATTTGCGAACGCCTCTGTCAAGAGCGTCTTCCTGGCTTCTTTGCGGCTTCCTAAGATGAGTTTTTCGGTTAGTGACACTTCCTATGGCCTTGATTAAGGCTAGCGCATCATTTCCATAGAATTTTTAGAACCCTGCTGAGACTGTTGCTTTGAGAAGTCCACTCCAACCGAGCAATGGAGGGAAAGCCTTCCGCCATATCAAGAAATGCCATTATCTCGGTGACTTACCGTTACCGAAGACTTCACGCCGCAATGCTATCTGTTTACTGAGTCGTTCAAATTACCGTTGAAATTGCTATGTTCCCAACTAAGGGAATCTGGTCCAAACAACAAAAATCAGATGCAGGAGGTGTGCTAGAGATAGACATTACTCGATTGATAAAACACCGGTACAATGGCTTTTTTGGGCGGTATTTTCCCCTCACGGCTGATTGTGGCTGGGAATGGTTTGTGCAGCCTGCCACAGGGTGGGTCCTATCGTTTCTACTTTTTGAAAATTTTTACGACACCCTCCTCCAAGGTGGATTTGGTACGACCCCCCCTTCTCCCCACCTCGACCACCACCGTCACCATCATAACTGTTTATATAGTATTTGATTCTGGGAGGATCACTCGACACCCAAAACTCCGCCCACTTTCCCCAAAAAATACCCGTCGACCGGGGGTAGGGGGGGGGGGTGTGTATAGCTACTTTTACCACCAAAAATCTCCAAAATTTACCTACATTCACACCACCAAGTACGACCCTCCTCCAAGTCGATACAAGAACAACCCTCCCGTTGCTACTTGTAGCAACATAGGGCTGACCCTGGTCTGCCACCTCAAACAGGAGCTGTGGTGGGGAAAAAACTTCGGGAAAGACCCAGAAAATGCTCCCACCTAGGCAGTACCCATCAAGAAAGGTGGCGAGAGCTCAGCATATTTCATTCACAAAAAAAATGAAAAACAAGAAAACAATCTAGTGAATAAAATAAAATCACATTGAATTGAACAGCTCACCTCATAATAAGTACCATTAGTGGTTTGGAAAATAGTGCCGGAAGCGTTGTATTGATTGAAATCGATCGGATCACCGGCCATACAAATAACAGTAAAATTCAGTGTAAGGGTGTTGCTTTGTGCAATCGACAAGCATAGTGTACAAATTAATAGAATAATAAAACGAGTACGATTCTTGAAGACGAATTGATCTCGCGACGTGGGCGCGGGCTGATCACTCGGCCGGGTTACGGTAAACACAGCGCTAGATTTGTTGATGTTCATTGCGGGTGTGAATGACAGCGCTCGGGGCTGCTTTTAAACTCTCGCGTGTACCGTTAAACATTTCCCGAGAGAGGTTGCCAGTTAAAATATGCCGCTGTGGAGAACATCGACGGAATGACGGAAATCACAGAGACCACCACGGCCATACGTCATCAAGCGAGAGACCATTATATGCAAGGTTCAATGATAACTTCGAAGATCGTGAAGTAGGTGCGTGTGAGCGACCCCGACTGCGCGTGTGACCCAGCCAAAAATAGCCCCGTGGATCGATATATTGATTGGGGCTCCTAGACCGAGATCGGCTATGGGTCCCTCAGATGGGCCTTACCACATGAGCTAATGGACGAGACGCCTGGCGCACACTCCACAACACGCAACGTGGATCACGACGTAGCAGCTGATTCAAACACGCGCGGGGCTAGTGGAGTCATGGAGCAAGTGGCTCATGGAGTCCAGACAACTCGTACGACGCGCCCCTCCCTCATTTCAAGAAAGAAGGTCGCAGTCCTTCTTCAATCTTCATCGGCGGTTTGATTTGTTTCTTTTTCATTTTCAGTCAACTCGGCATCCGCACCTTCATTATCGACAGCCGTTATCCCAACTGATCTAGAATAGTTGCTTCAAAAATAAGAAATTCGTTCTCCCAGTTGGAAAATAATCGATATATCGATTGGGCAGTTTCAAAGCCACGAGTCGGGATTAGGTCTCATGAGTCAGTTTTCCCAGACTATGAAAAGGGTTCCCAAACGTAGCAGGCGCGACACTGTCGTGACTCAACAGTGCAGCGCAACGGTGCCGAGGCCTTGCCTTGGCGATTGCGCCCTCTCACGTACAACGTAGTATCTCGCCACTTCCCTCTCCTCGCAGCACAGTGCCTCTTCTTCATACCACGGCCGGTCTCTCAAGTGAAATTTCGGTGTTTTATATGCTGCCTTTTGCTTTTTCTCCCCTCTAGTGTTCTTCATTGCACTCCTCGCCTAATTTTTAACACGTTGGCGACCGTGTGGTATGATGTCATACCACATTCTGTCGGCCGCGTGGGACCGTGTGACATGATGTCATACCACAGTCTTGTAATTTGATTTTTTTAATTATTTTTTATTTTTTTTCAATAACTTCTCCATTTAATGTATACGAAATATAAAGACGTTATTGCAAACAGTGTGGTTCATGAAAATAAGTTTTGGTTATTGAGTTATTAAATTTTTAAAGAAAAGGATTGATAATATCTAATTGCCACACTTTTTATGTTTGGACTGAAAACAATTTATACAAAAATAGTGTCTACATTTGTTGCAACGGGTCCGAACTCTTCTGGTATGGGATGAAGCATATGCGCGTGGTCGAGTGCCTCAACTTGATCTTCCCAAGAATCTTCATCGTTATCGTCCTCTTCGGTCTCCTCACCGCTTTCGGAGCCATCGTCCTCATCGGATGGGAAAACAAGAGCGTCACCCTATCCGTCAGCATTATTTCGAACCGCTTCTTCATATTAATACGTTGACGACAGGCTGACGCGCATGCGCGTCAGAATTTTGGCACCGCATGGGACATTCTGACGCGCATGCGCGTCAGCATCTTTGCACGTATTTTTTCCGCACACGACTGACTTTTTCAAGATGTCTTGTTTCTATTCTATAGAATACACTTTCTGAAAACTATAAACGGCATGGTCCATTTGGGGGTAGAATATGCTCGAGTTGAGGAAAGGTTTTCTTAACCTTTGAAAATTGAGGGGTGCCATAGTCGACGACTCATCACATGACTTGTCTGGCCCTCTACACGAGATGGTGTAATCATGCGCATCCAGCTTTACATGTATATCATTGGAATCACAGTACATTTTCTTCCCCACATGCCCTAACTAACTGGGTCTGTTCCTCCTTTAGCATTGATACCTCTATTTCGCTGAGAGGGTGCAGACAAGCAGGTGATATCTTCGCTGAAGGCTCCTTTCCCCCTGCTACCATTATACACTTGTTTCGCTACTTTCCAGCTTTCATTTCCAAAAAACGCACCTCGTGGGATGAGCTGACGCGCATGCGCGGCCAGCCAAATCGCGCCCGCCAAATCGGTAATGTCCCATGCGGCGAAAAAAGCGAAAACCTGCGATGTCGTCAACGTGTTAATCATCACTTTCCAGCAGCAGTCTTTCGAATCTTTGGTCAAACTAGTTGTCGTCATGCTCTTCTGGAGAAGTGTCCATCACTATTCGTCTATAATCTCAGCACAACACGATCTATCGATGTTTCGGTCAGTCGACAGGCAGATGTCGGACTTTGCCAATTGATTTTCAGCGATCCAAGCGATTCGAGAGCGTGGAAAAATGGCTAGAGTCAAGTATGGTACCCTCTCACTAGCGCATGGACTCTTGCCACTTTCCTATGTTCTCTAGCCGTCGGGAATACTCAAGGCATCAAAGTGGTGACTTTACCCATCCACCTTGCAAAAGTACAATATATACAACTTTTTCCAAAAAAATGGTGTCCTCGTGGGACCGTGTGACATGATGCCATACCACGCTCACGCGCCCAGCAAAAAGCCCGCGATCCCATACGCCAGACAGCGAAAAAAGGCGCGGTCGTCAACGTGTTAAGCGAAATAACCCACTCACTTGATCCTGACTCGTGCCTTTGATTCTTGACCATTCGTAACATATCGTTGATCCATAGTAGGGCGATGAGTGGACCTCGATTATCCTCACACACTAAGCTCACTTCCTCTACCCCTTTACCCTGCCTGAGAATCGTGGAGCCTGGAATTTCACCTGCTCATCATGACTAGTCAGTTCATCATATGGCATCAGGAGAGTCGTCGGATGTGATAACGGCCAATGATATCCTATAAAGCTTATCAGCGCGCTGATAAGCTTGCGACCTTGAGTCAGTTTTGCACTGTTTGAACACCTAACTTCGCTTAGTGTTGGCATGAAGGATAAAAAGAATCCGGGTAAACTGTCCGTCCGGGGGTTTAGACAGGGGTCGTATTGACGCTTCTAAGAAGAGGGTTATAATTGGGGTTGACGACGACCAATAGATCGGAGGAGGGAAAGTTAGTAATCAGAATTTGGAATGATCGTGGTCGCGGTAGAAGGAGTTTTTTTTGACAGACTTGGTAACTTTTGACGTGAGCTCCAAAAAGAAGACATACAGTTGACGAATTAGAAGTGGGCGGGGTTGTATTGTGCCAAGTGGTTTCAGAATCATGCACTCCAGAAATCCATGACAGTTAGGGTGGTGGGACGAAGGTGTGGGGGTGTCGTATTCATGATTGAACCCCTCACGCGTGATAGTTGAGGGGGGAGGGGCGTGAAAATTGTTGAGATCGCTCGAAGGCCGCGCTGGTTCCTGAAACCTCTTCGTGACATTCAATCGCTTATTCGAGATGCGCCATGCATCTGGAGACGTAGTTTTTGCGAGTGTGTTATGTTGAATTTACTGTGCAGTGGTGGCCAAAAAGCATTCTAGGAATATTTTCCCAATAGACTTCCACAAACCACAGCAAGCATGCGAGCAGAAGCTAGCTGAAATGCTTCGAGAGCAAAGTGTCTCTTTTTGGCCACCCCTGTATATTTGGTTTATGAATTGTAGTGCAAGTTTTAAACATTGCGGGCTTTCGTAGTTTTACCTTCCGCTAAGATGATTCCGGTGAAGCTGGATGGGTACAAGACGTGCTTGACCTGGGCGAGGCTCTATCCTAGGCCTTGCCCCGAACCACTTACGATATCAGCCATAATTACTCCTGAATCATTTCAAGGCATGGATTACTGTTCACCTGTTTGACGACCGCATAGCCCACCGGCGGGCCACATCAAATCGGTTGCGTGGGACCGTATGGCCCGCCGGTGGGCCACGGCAGAAAATTCCTGGACAATAGTTTCCCTTATTCCTCACTTTATGAAGATTTTCCAAGTCATTAAGCAGTGATTAGGTAGGTACCTCCTCCGCAAACTCACTCATAGGATGGTCTGGAAACTGCATATGCATGACGCAAAAAAACACCTGTAACGGGGTCACGGCTGCACCTCACGAAAAACACGCGAGCTCGTAAACTCCGCCTCTTTCTTAGCACGTCCCACCCACCTTTTTCTTTCTTGCCAATCTCTCCCACATTTTCTCCGGTCTGTAAACTGTCTCTAAGCGATCTGTATGCTCGGCGGCAAACCGCGCTCAATTCGGTGTATGCCCAGCGCCCATTTTTCCCGATCTCTGGAACTTCACGCAACAAACTCCGCCTACTACGGTGCATGCCTCAGTGAGACTTCTTCTCGTGGCCAACTTCTATACGCTTTTTCCCCAACCTCTGTGTCTATTTGAAACCGAATTATAATGTTTCGTGAATAACTACTCCTACTTGATGTTTGCCTCGCCCGAAACAGCAGTTGATCCCCCTCCCACAGTCAAGCCCTATCCACTTATTTCCCGGTTTCCGGGATTTCTAGGAACCGAGTTATAAACCTGATTCCAAACTCCGCCCACTTTTGCGCTGCTACGCCCACCAGTAGGGTATGACTTGCTCCCTTAAGCCAACCTCTACCCACCTTTATCTAACTTTCACACTTCTCAAAACCGTATTATAATGTTTCGTGGTCACCTCGCCCACTTTGGTGTATGCCTCGCCCAGAATAGCAGTTGACCCCATAACTTCGCCAACCTCTATCCACTTTTCTCCCCGTATCCACGGCCTCTTGGAACCGAGCTGTAATGTTTTTCTAGATATACTCGTATCTCCCATTTCGGCGCACGCTCGCCAACCAACGAGGGCCGACCTTCTGCTCGTGGCTAACCTCTATCCACTTTTTTCCCAGTCCCTGGAGCATCTAGGAACTGAGTTGTGAGCTCGATAGTGCCCAGTACCGCCTTATGAGCTTGCAGTGTTGGCGACCGTTGCCCTTATGCGACGTTTCCACTCCATCTTTACGCAGTTCCGATCTTTTCTAGGCAGTTCCGATCTTTTTACCTCACAATCAGCAGCTTAGAGTTTGTTTGTTTATCGGTGAGTTGCTCTCAATATGCACTTTTTTTATAGTGTTACTTGTTTACGTTTCCGATAATAATAAATCACAAGTCATAAACCATCACCTTTGAATGGGAGTCAAGGGTAGTTTGCTACTGTCTCGTTTATAATACTAAATCGAAATACTTCCAATGAAAACGTTTTATTTTAACACCTCTAAACATACAGTTATTCGTTGTGAACTGGATTTTTATTGAAATGGTGAAAATCTTCACAGTCATTTGCTTGAGACTGCTAGACACAACGTAAGCACACATAATAGTATAACAAAAACATGAGAAGTGAAACATGAAAACTTGTGAATGAATAGTTGAAATCGTCTGTTAAAATTGTAAAGACACAATATAGGTGAGCAACAGCTAGGAAAACGAAATGCTTTAATTACATAACATTGGAGAAAAACGTCAGCTATGCTGGGGGTCCACAACCTCGACACATGGCGGCGGCATACGCGCGTAGTCGCAAAGCAGGCATTGCATGTTGCAAAACGAGAGGTTCAGACAATGTTTTTCACGTTTCTCAGTAGATACGACGCCCGCGACCGCTCGCGAGCCAGCCATGTCAGACTCAGGAGGAGCCGTAAGTTTGCTTAGACGTAGGAACTGCAGTTGGTTTTCATCAAAAATACAACGACAGGAAATTAAAAATAAAAATGATGTAACGCAGTACAAGTAAACCCGTCTGTTCCTTCAAAGTGATTTCGACCGTAGTCAGGGAATTCCATAAAATAGTGGATGAGACAGCGGCAAATAGATGAAGACTATTTCAAAAGGGGGCCATCAATCCTGGGATGTATATGGTGAACCGTATATTGCATAAGATATACTGTTTATGGGTTACTATCATGAACATTGTTAAAATTTTTCTCGGTGAGTGCATTTCGAACGAGTTGCCACACTCTGTACTCCAGTTATCCGCTCCCTGTCTAGATTCCTTTAATGTAACTATTCAAATGTTATATTATTGTTTTGATTCAGGTCGCCTTACTAATTGATGAGGATCGGTCAGAAAAATCAACAAAAATTAACCAACAACATAAACAATACCAACAATATCAATGGAGGACGAAGATATAACCTCAAGAAAGCGGAGCATGAAAAATCATCACTAAACAAAAGTGCATAATTGTTTCGAATTCCAGATAAGAGCAGTGTATTCATGTGCCGGATGTGAGCAGTGTATTCATGTGCCGGATGTGGCAAACCGGAAATTGGAAATCGTAAACTTTTCCTAAAAGCTGATCAAGTGCTGCTATCAGAGCCATACGCAATGACACGAATATGACCGACAGAGTTGGGTAAAGCTAGAGACTTGGCTGATCGGTTTGTTGTTGAAGGCACGGATCGCGATTAGATCTTGGTAGGAAATAATGAGTTATCGCTTTGTGCGAGAAGGCATGAGGTAGCAGGACCCACAATAATAGGGTTGGGTTACACTGTCGCGACTTAAAAGTGCTTCGGCTGTGGAATCCACCGAAGGCCTCAGTTTTCATTACAACAACAAATTGGAACTCAAGGAACACACCAAAGAGGGCCAGAATGGCCAATTCACGAACTTTTCAAATATTTAAAGGGCTGCTCAGCTAATGAGCAAATTCTTTTCGTGCTTACAAGTCGTATGTGTGACCCCTTGTTGAATCCAGCACCACACTTTTCAATAGCACGAAGGTGAAGGATGTCTACGCGCTTCAGAGAGTTCAGAACAATTTTACTTGTAAACCGCATATTAAAATCGGTGGCTTTTTGTGCACCGAAATATCAAAAGCAGCCATTGGAAATCATTATCTGGGGCCGACATCTTTGAATTGAGGAGCGGAAATTTTGACATCTGTATGTTTCATGAACAAGTCCTGGGCATACGTGGTCACGGTTCGATTACCTTCAAGTTGACAGGTTCGAGAGCTAGAGGAGGCCCCATGAAGATTTTGTTGGCAAAACTTAAAACTAAGAGAGAGGAGCTTCACTGTTAGAGCTGGCCGTATTATGCGAAATTGGTGAAGAATTTGCCCGTCTCTCTATTGCTGGCACAATTCGAACGTCGTGTAGTAAACTTGTTACACAATGCCGAGTCCAGAGGTTTTTTAAGACTGTTTAGCGAATATATTGTCTTTGGTTCTGCGTAATTGGTTGTTTTTGTGAATGTTCAATAGAAACATGGTGCTTTTTTTCACGTTTGCCTTCCACAGACGTAATAAACTTTTACTCAAAGCAACACCCCCTGATCGAGTTGGTGGGGTAGAAGAGGTCAATAATGAAACTGTGGATGACGGGTTGACTGCAAATGACAAAGGAAACAAAGAAAACATAGGACCCTTCAAAACAAGGGACAGGTGCCGGACGAGTTGTCTAAACCAGCTGGCATTTCTTGCTGGCTAGCGCAGCAAGAAATGCAACTGCTTTCGCGTATGCACTAATTCAAACAAATATACAGGCACCAATACGAAAAAGGAAATATAATAATTCAAAGGACTAGGTAAGTAAAAGCCACCAAGATACAGGCAGCATTCCTTCGAACGCGGTACAGTTCACAGGCAATCGCGCAGGGACCACGCAGTCGCACAAGTACACGTAGCCACGAGACTTGTCGAGCACCCAGAACTAGCGGCCAGTGGGCAGCTTTGTAAGACCTTAGTGCCGTTGTCACGCACTTTTGAGACGCGACAACGGCACATCTGTGCTACTCATGGGCTACCCTATCTCACCATGGGAATGATTCTTCAAGCTGGCTTCTCGCGGGGATGTTGCTTTAATTTACAAACTTGCACTTGACTGTCTTACATGACAGCTGCGGCCGCTGCTAATGCAGCACACTTGGCGTTTGCACATTCTCGCGTACACGTGCTCCATCGTGTTTTCCCCCTCCATGTGACGCTGTGTCTCTGTCGTCCTCAGCCGACCACTCAAGAAATTTCAGTGTTCCTATGCTGCTTTTTTGTTTTTTTTTCACCACAAACGTTTTCATTCACGCTTCTCGTCTAGTTCTGTATGTGCCACAGGACCCGTGCCTTCAAACCCCGTTCTTTGCGTGCTTCAAAAGAGGAGGGGGGGGGGGAGGAGAGTGAGGACTTCCTTAGGGGCTGAAAAATTTTTGTCGTCTGGGCACCTATACTGCCCATCGTAAGACGATTTGATCACTGCTTTTCTTCGGTACACGGTACAGTCGTATTTTTGAGCTCATTAGACTTGGGCGGTTGGGAGGGTTCCGCGTCAAGATAGTCTTCTAGGGAGTCTGAGGTTTCCTTGATGCAGGGCAAAGGATCTTCCTTCACCCAAGGCAGGCTCCACCCTTTTGGCAAAAGAGTTGGCGGAGATTCTGCATTTTGAGCGTCGATGTCCCGAAAAGAAGTGAAGCCATCGCGGTGACCACGGCAGGTGTCACATCGTGATAGGACAATGTTTCGTACGGAGACCGAGATCTGTAAGTGTGACAGTAATCCGTGGCAAGAATCTATGCCTCTAAATTCATAGACAGAACCCTTCACACTTACCTTGTCATTCAAACGCATCGAGAACCGCCCATCTCTGGGATGCGATCTGGGTGGTGTGGATAACCCCGGTGTCACTTTGGCCCCATAGCCGGGTTTTGTCCATTCGGCTGGTTCGCCTTTGCCGAAGATCATGAAGTAAACGTTGCAAACGGTCATCACGATACCATGCACTATCCACACATACCTGAATTTCGAAATAAAACAGTTGCAAAATTATAAATAATGAATAAATGAATATCGAAATAACAATTGAACGAATACTAAATAATAAAAACTAATACATGGAAAAATTATTAGTGTATACTAAGAATGTAAAGAAAGATCTCGACTATAAATGGTCATAAATTGCGGATGTTCTGTACGAATTTAAAGGCACAGGGCACGACAATTTGGAGTTTGAAGCAGGGGGAGTCTGCCTTCCATTAAGGGAGGTTAGTCTCTCATGGATTCTTACCCGTTGAAGGGTCCGCCCGTGGCGAGCAGCCTAGCGAAGTCTCACCCGCAAAACTGCCGGCATCATGGAAAGCTCGCCTCCTTGCGGTGGACTATGTCTATGATTGATTTGGGCTACCCGACAGAAGACCGGCGCACGGCGAAATGGGGAGACGCAGACGGGTCAGTGGAAAAGTCGTAGCGCGCACTGTATCGGTTTAAAATCAGGTTAAATAGGGTGTACCATTCTACGTCTCACATCGCACAGCACGCGCTGTATTTTGTCCGCCGACCCGTCTGCGCCTCTGATATCTCGCTGCGCGACGGGCCTCCTGTCGGGCACCATTGGTTCGTCGTCGAGCTCGTCATCTGCGAGCAGAGGGTGTAGAAAGGCAGCGCAAGTCGGTCACTTTGGTGACGTCACCTACCTCTACTCGTCGAGCGTGAAACCAACCAGAAAAAAAGATCAGATTTCAGGATTTCAAGCCGTTCGCTTGATATTTCTCAGCCACTGCACCATTTATTATCCCTACCTTCATTTGGAACGACGACCAGTTTATCGTAGCACCTGCCTTTAGGTCTCAAAAACTCACCACCACTCGTCCCATGTGTCGTCGCGAACGAAGATATTCACCACAACGGGTGCTAGCAAAGCAGCTAGGCAGTTAAGGAATGAATTCACGCCCATCACAAAATGATTGTGCTGTCTGAAAAATATTTTTTTCAAAACGTGGAATTTCATTTCTTTTTCAAATTGAATTAATAATTATAATTAGGTTAGTATGGATTTACTGAGAGGGGCACTCCATTGATGGCTATCTGAAACGAACTGCAAGTGGGATTTACAGTCGTTAGCAAGTCGGTCGAAGATCTGTCCAGGACTCGTCGAGGACATTCGCCTATTCACTAACGCTCTCCCGCTTCAGTCACGACGCTATTCTCACATGGTACAGTGCCATGGTCGAGAATTCGCCATTATTATCCTGGTTGTAGGACGCTCTTCAGAAAAGGCCAAATTTTGGGTCACAACTTTGTCTCAGTTAATATGAGCATAAAAGAGATTAGTAAAAACTGTGCTCACGCGGCAACAATAGCTGAACTACGAAGAAATGCACCACAGTTAAAGCCGATTATTGAAGTACAAATAATAAGCACCACCAGAGCGAATATTGGCATTGACCTGAAAAAGATGTGTATTGATTGACTGAAAATGCTGTAATCCATAACACATCAAAGGGTGCTTTCAAACAACCTGAAGAAAAAAAAAAACTAGTTTCTCATCGCTGAAAAATGTGGTCAGCTGGAATAACGGGCACTCCAAATTGCGAGTCCGCACTTTTTATCTTTTTGTTTTTCTAATGATAAGCCCGAGAACTTACGCTGGTATAACGGCGAGTACGAAGAAGGCGATTCCCATCCCTCCAACAGATACAAGATTAAATATCTTCACTGAGGTGACCGGCTGGCAACATGAGGCCTTATCGGCCAGAACACCGGCAAGAATCTTCACCACAAACGTCGCTACCTAAATTAGGGGGATTCAGAAGTGGGGTGATAAATCTGAACCATCATGCCTGAGCGGTTCTGTCCGACTGTCCGTCGTCAGGTGGGAGCCGCTACGGCTAGCCATGAAATGGATTTACCAAATTTTGCCGGTGCTATGACGCTGTGCCAAGACACGCTATCCGTATGACCTTGTATTTTTTACTACTCTTTTTTATTTACATGTTCGTGAAAGTAAGAAGAAAACAAGGGATGATCCGAGCCAGCAATTTAGTAAGGGTAGGAAAAAATTGGTAAATTGAGGCATATTTGACAATATACTGAACCACTGACCACCGAACCACGTTTTGTTCACAGTTGTGTTGAGTGCCATCCATAAAATGAATACAACTACTTAGGAAAGAAGTCGGGCGCAAAAAAAAGAAATGACATGGATGTGACGCGCAACCGCGCCGCGCTGTCCCACGTGGCCAATGGGGGACTCAGAACCGCGTCACGCTGTCGTCAATGTGTCAATGGTAGATTTCTCAATTTCACAATAAACCGATCGACCGATGGATGTGTAAGGGGGTGGGGTGAACAGTGCAGTGGTGCAGGAGAAACCAGAAGGCGACCTAGAACTCGCCAAGAAGAGCCTCCTATCGTATGCTGATTTTCACGCAGGGCGAGGCTCATCAGTGCCAACGTCAGTAACATGCAAGCTCTACTCTGCGTCTCTGCTTGAATGGCTAGAATCCGACAGCGTGGGACCAACAGCTGGGGCAGCTAAATGGAGGGCGGGAAGGGGCACGAACTCGTGCAGTGCGACGGGTTAAGCCCTATTATGCCACAACGTGAGCGCGCTCTCCCGCAGAAGCGCCACATTCCGTTCCGTTAGGTGCCTTCTCCCTCCACAGCAGGGAGATTCCGACTGTTTAATATCCAATCCATTTTACCATCTGTCTTTAGTGCACAGAGGTGCTCCTCAAGCGGAATCACGTCTACCGTAGCTACGAAATCTCAGCGCTTACATCTGGTCGACCTCAGCGTGTTGTGAATATCTTGAGCTTCATATATTTAGTACTATTTATATTTATTACTATATTTATTACAGTTTCGTATCTATTACAAATTAAGCAGAGCCTTGATAGTGACACTTTCCACATTCTGAGTACCATAAAATACTAATATAATAAAATATGTATTTCTATTACCTGTGGTACTGCACTGAACAAACCGGTCTGCTCCACTGGAAAACCCATAACCTAAAACAATGGGATACGGGGCGCTGAAATTCAATCGATAAATTGATTACTACCGATTACCTTGTTGAGGTATATTGGTGAGAACTGCATTGTGACCTGGATACCCATAAAATTAGCGATAGCCGTAATCCATATGGCAATGATAGCGTTCGAGGTAAGAATAGCCTAAATTAAAAATATAGAGCGGTCGATCATCGATTTCCCGCAGTACCTGTGATCAGCTAATAATCAATAAAGGACCGGTAGGCAGGGTAGTTGCTCCCTCTAAAAGACTAGTGCAGTTTTTCTAGTTTTGGTGTATTCTTTCCAATCACGGCATATTCACGGACATCCATGAGCAATTAATATCGATTGGCAGGAATATCGATTAATACCGCTTAAATGTCTATGGTTTTCCCAAAACCCCACAATTTAGTAATGTTGAGTCGTATAGGATTATACCATGTGGAATTTCAAATACTTAGGTCTTAGCATGTAGTGTGAGTCGTTACCAGTTTTCAGAAATCGATATTTTCGATCGATTCCGGCCCACTTTTGCGGTCAAAAAATTTTAGCGCTCAAACGAAAGATTGGACGCTTCCCCCGCCCGTTTCACCAAGCCTCAGCCACCTACCATACAACCATCCCTGAAGCCCCGCCCACTACCGTAAAGCACGAAGCAGATCTAAGTACCCGCTTTGGCAACGCTCCACTAATTTTTAAGCTTTTGATAGTAAACTGACGGAAAAACGGCAGACGAGTGCACAAGCAGACATACTCAAGTGGTACGTATACCACAGTGAACATAGTAATTATAATATGAACAAGGAAACATGCTGGGTAACGAATGAGGGTAGAATCAGTCAGTTACCGTACCTTTAGGGGAAGCGGCTCCCGCTTGTCTGTTTCTCCTTTGCCACGTTTGATACGATCGAGTTCTTTAGCAGATACAAATGCATGTCTTTGTGGTTGTTCTCTGAAGATCAACTCGTTGTTCATCTATTGATTTATTGATTAGTTTTGGATTTATGGGAGTACTTACCTGTAGAAATAGAGAAACAACAGGAACAAAATACAGGTAATAAGGGCGTGTAAATAATAAACAGACGGCCATCCAAGGGATGATGTACATAACGCGGCAGCGACAGGCATTGTGAATATGGGGCCAATCTGAAGGAGGATTAGTTGTCCCATAAATCACGCATCAATCAATAGCCGTCTCGTTTTTTGTCAACAAAGAAGTCAATTGTACAGTTTCATGATTGTGCTGACGTATAATTTTTCCAGCGGACCGAATATGCATTATCGCTTATTTCATGTAAGACAGTGTAAGTTTGTCTGCCTCTTTAACAAACCCGCCCCTCACCTGGAAAGCAGAACAAACCGCGCCCCTTACCTGGAAAAACATAACAAGCCCCCCTTACCTGGAAAAAACACGTAAGGAAAGCGATGAAGAATGCATTCTGTTTTTGCATTGACCATTGTCGAGTAACAGTACCAATCAGAATGAATCCAGTCGAAAGACCAGTACCCTAAAAGCAATACCACAAATATCAAAAATACCATTCGTATTGGGGGGGGGGCTTCAACAGATGTACTTAAGGGCACGGGTTGCGTTCATATTGATGTGTTCAAAATACAGACAAGAAATGAGAAAAGGAACGCTAGTGTGACAAACACAAAAAGCACTATGGAAAATACTGAGGTTAGGTCGACTGTGGTACGACGGAGAGACAGAGCGCTGCCAAGGGAGGGAAAACGCGAGAGAGCACGTCGTACGTGAGAGGGCGCAGACGCCATGCTGAGTGCTGATTGGCAGCGGTCGCAACGGTCCAACAAAGGAATAGTCTCGTCTAACGTGCACTTGCCATTCGCGACAGTATTACCCAAGGTCAACAGTCCATTCGCACTTCTCGATCGAGGGATCGCATTCGTGGTTCTGGGAAGAAGAGATATTTGAGGGTTGAGCGCGTATCATAGCGGGAACGGAGGTTGATGGAGGTCGTTAAAGGGGGTTGCGTTTGGAAGGGATTTCTGACGAATTTGGTGAAAGTTTTACGAAGGTAATTAGGCAAAAGTGGTGGATTTTCTGCTACATGATATCAATTTTCTCCCCACCCCTCATCTCTTCCACCTCATTCCCTCACTCGACGGCCGTTTTGGAGGAGAAAGTGGGCGGACGACGGCCGTTTTGGAGGAGAAAGTGGGCGGACTTGGACTGTGTGGACTGATCTCAGCCAATTCTGTTGAAACAACTATGACGGTGACGGTGGTGGTCGGAGAGGGGGAATAGGGGCTCGAACTGGAAGAACCTTCTAACGCTGACGGTGGTGGGGGTCGCATCGAGACCCTGTTAGAGGGGGGGGAGCGCAAATTTTTTTGAAAATGTGCGAATGTGACGGTTGATCCTGGTGCCACCACCCCGGGATTAGAGATCCAGCTACTTCACTCGAGGGAAGAAATCTCTACGAATGTAATCGGTAGCGATCAACCGATACTGACAAAAATGGAGAAAAGACTAGCTCTCATCCCTGAGCACAGCTTGCTGCAATAAGGTTGAACCAAAAAATCAATAAAATGAATCAATAGGTTACCTGCAGGAATCGCATTACAACCATCCAGTAGAAACCTAGATAAGCACATGGTGGGATAAGGGCAGTGCAAAGAGCAGAGAAGAAACCGAATAGCGTCACAATGGATCTGGTGCCGAATTTCTGCAATGTATTGATCGATTAACTAGTATAAGTATTCTTGATTATCGATTGTTTGCCGTGCATTGTGTAGGAAGAAGAAGACACACCAAATAAAATATTTTGCAAATGTACTAGAAAGAAGAGCGCGATAAGGGTAATTTTCGGTTGCGCCATGCACTCTATGACCATTTGAGGCCAAAGTCACATTGAACACGATTGGGTCCACACAATGAGTAGTGGGCCAGCCGAAGCGCGCCAGTGTTTTTTACCCTCTCAGGAGACACTGGAACCAATTTGCAGATTCCGAAAGAATAGAAAGTTTGATTGATCTGGAGGTGTCCGATTTGGGATCCAAATTCTCACTGGTTGCGTGATGAACGCCACCGCCGCCGTCACTTTGGAACAGGGTCAACCGTCACGTTGGACAAATTTCTAAAATTTTACGACCCCCCCCCTTCCTGAAGGGCCTCGGTACGACCCCCCTGAAGGGCATCGGTAGACCCCCCCACACCCGACCCGAAACATATCACAATTCAGCCACTCGTGAGGAGCATTCCCGCGTGGAAGCGAATTAAGCATTGGAGCGTGAGTTTGCATTTTCGCGCGCACTCGAAGCTATGCGGAAAGGCCGAGGCGGACTGCTTATCTTCAAAAGATTGTAAATCAGTTAATTTTTAATATTTTTCAAATTTCAAAATAGATTTGTAATCTACGAGACATCTAGTTTCCGAAAACATCCATTTTTTACACTACCTCAAAATCGCTGTGAGCTATGGGGTCGAGAATCCGGAGTTCACAGAAATGCCTACTTTTTTATTTGAAGGGATGTAATTTTCTTCAAATTAGAGATTCTGAGAAGTGGCTAGAAAATTTTTATAGTACAGATCGTCTTCTTTCTAAAACTTACTCTAACTTTCGCAAAGTCTGTTTTCTTTAAGAAATTGCCCCGTTGGACAATTTTTTTTCCAGGACCGGGTTTTTCGGCTTTCAAAGACTATAACTTTCTTCAGAATAAACTTTTGGCAATTATTGTCCCCCTGGGATAAACAAGAAGATTCGAGCTTTCTGATGAATACCTGAACTTTTTCCAAAATTGATGGAGTCAAAAAATTGCCCCGTTGGACAATTTTGGGTGTGTCGCGGACAAATTTTTCGCGGAGCGCTGGTTTTCTGGCTTCAAACTCTTATAACTTTCTTCATAATGAACTTTCTGCAAATCCTTTTTCCTGGAAGAAACTAGAAGGTTGGCGCTGCTCAAGAGATACTTCATTTCGTTTCCAAAATGATTTGTTCAAAAAATGGTTCCGTTGGACAATTTTTTTCCCATTGATTTTCGGATCAACTCCTCTGAAAAAGCGAATTTTCAACACTCAAAC
>KZ345301.1:19186-35883 GCA_002352805.1 Teladorsagia circumcincta
CTTTGCGCAAGTAAACCTGTTTGAACTTCGTGCCATAAAACAAGGACCTTGTGAGTAGGAGAAGCTAGGCTAGCTCACTCGGCTTCTTTGAAAGGAAGCAGTACAGGACCCGCTCCGGCTAAAGAATCTAAACCAGCTAATGCCACTAGTTCAACCTTCCACCTCTTTACTCCCTGGTACCAGACAGGAGGCCCATCGCTCGAGTAGTAGGTGTAGGCACAGGGATTGGCGAAGGAGAGTCGCAGCGCGAGCTGTGAAATGTGAGACGTACTTCAACACTTCCTATTTACCTTGACGCCAAGTGGCCACAGTGCGCGTTGCGACTCGTTCTCTAGCTCGTTTGCGTCTCTGCATTCTCGCCGCGCGACGGGCCTCCTGTCGTGCCCTCTCTTGTCACAACGAATGACTTCTTTTCCTGGTATTCTCAAATTCATCGAACCAATCGAGTTTTTTTAGTGGCGTCGTGGTTCATCTCCCCACTGATCGCTGGATTTTTCGCCTCATCGTTCTACCTGATCATCAAGTACTCAGTTCTACTACGAAAAGACACATTTAAATGGGCTCTGATCATGTGTCCGATGTTCATGTGTTTCACCGTCACTGTCAATCTCTTCGCGTGTATTTTCGACGGGTCAAAATGTGAGTCCTACACTCTCCCTCCTCAGGTTTTTAGCCAAGTAGTTCTAACTGAACCCCATAATTTCAGATCTTGGCTTTGATCGACTATCGTGGTGGCAAGCCGGACTTATTTCGCTTGCTACTGGTGCCGTTGCAATGTTCCTTCTGTCATGTCCTTTGAAGGTAACATTAACCTGATCATCCGTTATCCTCTAGTCTAGTCAGTTCATACATAGGAGCGGAAGGAATGAAATGAGAACGCTGGAGGAATCTAAGTGAAGATAAAGTGACTGAAATTTTTTGTATTTTAGTCTTGGCTCGCCAACCGTGCTCATCGACTCTTCAACGAGGAAGTGGCGAAGAACCAACGGAAATTGGAACAGGGCAAAATTAGTGAGTCACGCATGCTAATCATCGTTGCGATTACTGTACCACAGTACTGTACCACAGCTTTAACAACTATTGAAGGTCCGAGAACCCGAATGTGAATGAAGTGGAATCCCAGGACTCCCTAGTCTTCTAATTTTGACTCGATCTTTGCCCGGATTCACATTTCCGAAGGTTACAATACCGTCCCTGTTGACTTCAAGATTTTTCTCGGTAACTGAGTATCCAGGCACCCCGAAACACGGTCGTCAGGTCCTAAATATACGGTATCGGGAACAGATATCGGTTTGTCTGCACCTTTTTGCTTCACAAGGGCTATTTGCTGACCCCTTCCAACTGTTCCGTTTCCGGCTCTACCTTCCATAATCCCACTCCTGCATCAGCACGCAAACTTAGTTACGCGTTCGCAAGTGCCCCCGAGCCAGCGCCCGGGGTTCGTGTTTGGATCAAAGAGGTGCCCACCGCGCCCGCCCCTGTTGCGCTGCGGCCTCGGCAGTGGGATTATCTTCAGGGCTGGTTAGCAAATTTGTGTGCGCCCTTCCCCTTTTGTCGCACATTAGTCGGATCGGTTCATTTGTACTGGGTCAGAATTCAGCCTTTCCCCCTAACCCATAAATTTAACTTCAATTTTTAGTCAATCAATCTCGTACCATCCCGGGTCCTTTTTAACCTCACTTCTCACTGTTATGATTGACCTGTAAATAAATAAATAAATAAAATACAACTCAACGCAATAAAAAGGCTACAGTAATTTCAACCCTAGTGTTGAGAATTTGAAAACCTATAATTCTGTAGTTCTAGTCGTTTTAACTTCAGGTTGTTTTCGCTTTCTTCTTTTTGAGGTTACGTTACCGACACGTGTATGCAATATGTGATCACTTTCAGAGCAAAACAAGGTGAAAGACATGCACACCCCGGTTGTGGATATGGATAAGATCAAGGATCTGCCTTGGTATAAATACCTTTACACAGCCGTTCCTGAAGAGCGACTCACTACTAAGGTTAATAATTTTCTTCACAGGATAGAAAACACTCTCTTCAAAATTACATAATTACTCATATAAATGCTATAGTATTTATTTATTGTCTACATTATTTATTTATTTGACGTACTTTATAAAATTGGGGGTTGACGTGAATCAATTCTGAAAATTCTTTTCGAGGTGCGCCATGCAGCTGTCTTCCGACGGTAATATTGAAAGTATTTGTATGCTTGAGAGTTTGAAGGCTAGAGCCTGCTAATATGTTCTTTTTACCCCGTGTGTTTGAATTGTCTGGAAAATTCCACAGCTTTTTTCATTGCTAAAAATTTTTTTACATCCCTTTCATTTTGAGTGTTAAGACTGAAAGCTCAAATCCCCTCACACCAGCGTTACGGATTCCCTTCAGTTCACTTCAATCGCCAATGGCAATCTTCTAATTAGTCTGTACCCCTGTGAAAATATGCGAAAAACGAAGCTTTCTCTAATTAGATTGGCATGATTGTTTTTAGCTGGGATGATACCATCTGGTGGGAAAATCCATTTGTGGTCGTTTAACCACCCATAATAGTTTATGGAACGACTAATGACGTCAATCTAGATATTTCTTTTTTTCGAACCCGCTTTATTCTCACATTACCTAGGAATACAGAAAAATGAACAGGCTTTTGGCTATCGGAACCCTGTTGAAGTCAGTTTCGAGCCGTTTTCCTGAAATCAGAACCGGATCACATTTCCTTTCCATATCTTCTTAAGCGCTGGGAGCGAATGCACCTGCTGAATTGACTCCTCAGACTGTTAACCTGGCCTTACAGCTCACATTATTGCTAGCGATCTTAAGATCCTACTCTGATGTGCGCATGTAGAGGTATTATAACTAAGCACGGCGTAGTAAGGTGGCAAGCAGTGCCACTCTGCGGAACAGACATCGAATTAGGGCAGTCCATTCTCCAGGTAGACCGAATTTTTGACCTTACGGGGTCGGTTAAATGGTAACTGACTAGTATAGAAAGTTTAAATCACTGAAAGCTTCGACGAATGTATCGCAGAAATCATTAATGGGGTCAAATCACAATTCAAATGTCACTACAACTCTAGCCGCAGGTAGATTGCGTGGCGCATCCTAAAAGGATTTATTTGAAGTTGAATAGTCTGCTTTTTTTAGTCTCTTAGCACACATAAAGTTCTCTGCTCCAAGGTGAATAATAGTGCATCACCCAGCGAACTATCGATCAGTAATCGATTTTGTTGTAGTTTTCTTGTCGATATTTTTTAAGGTTTTCAATGCACTCCAAATCGTCTCCTCTTCGCTGTTGTCGTTTTCTCACGGTGCCAACGACACCGCTAACACTGTCGGACCTCTGCTTGCTGTTTGGATGACGTACCAAACTGGATATGCATTCGGTGCTGCTGAGACCAGGGATGACTCCCAGGTACGGTAATTCTGGTGAATTTTAAACAGATTTAACATACAGTAAAAACTAGTTGCTGCTGAATTGGGGTGAAATTGTGCCCTGGTGATGTGATTGGTAGCACAACTGTCACTAAAGAAAGAGATGCGGGTACGAATCACGTTTGGGACGAGTTTTACCCATAACTCAACATTCTTGCAATGGCTTTCGCAACGCGATCTGCGGCGTAAAGCAGCACTTGTCCAATAAGGACAAGTCTAATTGATCTGGAAGTAAGTGGGTATGAGTGAATGGCTGGAAAAGCCCTTGTGAACAAATATGGAGATCCAAAATCTTCATGGATTGCCTTTTTCTCTGCTGAAGAGCCGAAGGCGTAGGGTCCCCGTAACTTCACGGATAAGCGCCTTACCTCTAACCATCAAACGCTGGATCATGCCCCGGCGGTTTCCCATGAGACACAGTAGCTGCATAATTTGTCTCATTTTCAGGTGTTGTTAGCCTTCGGAGCTGTGGCGATGATCGTCGGTTTCTTATCCCTCGGACATCGAACCATAAAACTTATCGCCCAGGAGATCACCGTCGATATGAGCCCAATTTCTGGGTTCGCCATCGAACTCGGTACCGCATTCACGGTGTTGGTTTGTGTGAAAATCGGTGAGTTGTTGACCATTGAATTAATTGGATTGTAAGTAAGCAATCAAATAAAGCTGATTTGCTTCAGGAATCCCTATCTCCTCCACTCATTGCGCTGTTGGAGCAGTACTGTTTGTTGGCCTGACAAAATCGACAACCGAAGGTGTCTCATTCAAGACATTCCGGAAAATTGTCATCGTCTGGCTGCTCTGCTTCCCAGTAGCGGCGCTCATCTCACTTCTTGTTACCATGTTACTGGTTAGATTTGTCTGAGCAGCTCCCTCCAGGATAGCCTAGGTGATATAGTTTTCTCCGCGATATACAAATCTTGCCCTACAACGGCTTTCCTTATTTGTACATTCCTACTTTGAGTACAAAGTGTAACAGATCCGCAAAATTTTGAGGTTTTATTCTTGAGTACGGTCTCGCAATCACTTTAACAATGGCTTCCTATCTTGAATAACGAGTTATTTCACAATGCTTCATAACTGTTGTCTCATGATTCGCGCACAAATGTTCTGTGCTCATTTTCGTATTCCTTATTTTACGCGGGTTGTAACTTTGTGAATTTTCACTTGATAAATGCATTTCAATAGTTTCTTGAAATATACGCCCATTCTTGTGGATCAGTGAAATTAACAGAAAGGACCATCCTGCAGCAGTACACGGTTATCACTTCAAACTACAAAGGGTTACGGGTTGAACGCTCCGCAATCATTGAGCCGCCAATCTTCATATGCGCCGCGCACTCTTCGGCTGGCGTGTAATGGCATTTGGAGATGGATTTCCCACTGTAATGCACCACGAGACGTATCACTAAGCAACTCAGTGTTTCAACCCTCTTGGAAGAGTACTATACTGAATGATTGATGTTGGTCTTGTTTTTTTTGCTCGGCTATGTCTGTGTGTTTTGCAAGGAAGACGTCCTCAATCTAAATTCTTATGACTTTTTTCCAACTGTCAGAATGCGCCAGCTTCTGGCTTCACTGAATCAAATTAATAGCTGAAACATTCAAAGGCCTTATTGAGCAGGATGAGCTTTAGCGGATGCCTCAGGATCAATACGGTGTGGTTATTACACACGAGTACTAATGTATTGGTAGGAAATGGGCCGGAAGTAAGGAAAAAAAAACCGTCTAGAACGCTTAGTTTGAGGCTCGCCGACCTTCGTTATTACCTGAGCTAAGGCAATGAGAGACTAATTGTAAGCGCGGAGAGAGAGGATGAGGTGAGAGAGCGCATTAGATGAGAGGGTGACAAACAACAGCCTGATTGAAGAAAAAAAAACCTGCAGGCTGCAGCTATAGCAGCTTGCTTTGCAAGGTCCTAGCAAGGTGATCTCCGTCTACGGGATTGCCATATCTGTGATTGTTCTCTAGGGTTCTAAAACGAAGGCTTACCGGAATCGCTAACGCGACATCTGCTTGGGGTGTCCCTTTAAGCCTTACACTCATCAACCTTGATAGCCTTCTTCAGCCAGCGCTCCAATTAAACAAGTTTACCTGAATGGAAAATAGGAGCCTGTATTCACGAAAAGTTTATTTGGGTACGATATTCTTGTCATGGTGCTCAGGATGGGCTACATCAACAGGGACTGAAGCTTCAGACGAAAAGGAAGCTTATTCGTGCATTTCCTCCACAATAACCTTGGAGCCCATGTACTGTCTGTTGAAGGTTATGGTCATGATTACGTGTAGGCCCACCCAGTTTCCAATGCCGAAAATGAGTTTTTTATTAGCTGCTGTTTTTGGCCGCAGTTAGCCTTGCGAAGGTTTCACAACAGGTTGTGAACAAAACTTTCGCTCCAGGCGAGTTTCGAACCCACACCTCTTGTGGTAAGTATACCATGAAGCTGAGTTGGGCTGATATAGTGCCCTGTTGCGTCACTTGTAGCGCACTTGCCCGGTTAGCAACAGGTGCGTGATCGAGTCCCGTCTGGGGAGGAAGTTTCGTTCACAACCCAGTATTTCTTGTGAAATTGAGAATAGGAATGAGATCGTTCATAACACGTCATCGACTCGTTTGAAAATGCTGATAGTAAGTGGTGCAGTGCGGAAGAAGGTAATTGCTTTACGTTCACAGCTCCTCTTGGAAGGTACAGTTGAAACGACTCATTACACAGTCTGACTATCCTATCCTTTGAAAACCTAGAGAAGTACTCTCCAGTGCTAAGGACAAGATGACAACAAGAGGCCCCCGAACTCCATTTTGCCGAACAATGAGCTAGTGTAGAATAGTCCAAGAACGACTTGGGAAGAAAGGGAAGCGAAGAGGCCAAAAAGTGTGCCTGATCGGCAGGCTACAACAAAACCGCATTCACCATTGGAATAGTCGCAGTTCAGCAAGGCTGGTGACAGACATTACGAATCCAGCGATTGCTAGCGAATCGCGGAGTGCAAGCGATCCGCCAGCGATATCAGCGATCGATGTATCACCGGAGCAGACCCCAACGGATAGAAAGCTAAGTTGGCCTGCGCGGGTCACAAGGCTTCTGTCAACCAGGTGGTGAGAGTGTAGAGGGAAAAGCAGACTTTGTGGTAGTGGGACTGAGCTTTTTGAAGGAGTAAAGAAAGTGGGGATTCTGTAATAGACGCTATTTTGTAATGAGAGCTCCATGTGGGAGCTCCCAGGCAGCACAACAAAGCGCTGAATTGTCTAGCCTCACGGTTGACAGGTATCCGGAGATCGCCGGGCGAGATACTATCCGCATTTCCTGGCGGCAAAACCACTTCCACTAGCAAATATACTATTGGCTGAGAAAGAAATAGTCAAAAGAACTTTTCGATATTAGATGTCCATTGTCAGCAAGAATTTCTAGTGAATGTAACTTGTGAGCCTACTCAATGCTGCTCGTCTCTGTTCAATTTCCGGAGGATATGCTTGCTTTATTTCTGCGCTGAGATGACGTTTTTGCGAGCCGCCTACTCACTGCGTGCTACAAAATCTTCGAGTAGGTGTATCCTGGCCTCCCACCCCTTGCCTAGCAATAACACCAAAGAATGCTCCAGATTTCGTGTCGAACACGCTCTTTGAGAAGATTTCAGAGGCACATTCGCAGAACGCAATGATCTGGCAAATGAACTGTAGCATGTACCTTTCATATCTCCTAAAGAGCGATTGCTCACCTCTTTCTCAGAAGAAAAAGAGCCTAAATGAAGTAGCGTGAAGGTCCTGATACATATTGAAATATTGATTTTTGGTTTTGTGGGTAAATTGATAGGGATAAGCCATGCTTCCGGCATGTAACGGCCGAAGTTGAGCTGTATGACGGCAGCTTAGGCAAGGCTATGGTTTGCGCTTGACAGTCGCTGCACAACGCGCCGATTGAGCTCCCCATCGTGAACATTAGGCAACGACTTGTTGAGAATGGAGTAATGCAAGATTTTGTGGTTTTGAGTAAACTAGTGCTCAAGTGATCGCGGTGGAGCGCCTTAGGCTGATGTCAGACTTTGCGAATCGAGCGGTTCGCTAGCGTCCGCGGTCGCGTCGCGGCCAGCAAATGCCCGATTGGCTGGTTCCAAAACGCGACCGCGGACGCTTGCGAATCGCTAGTAGCGAGTCGCTTGATTCGCAAAGTCTGACATCGGCATTAGCGAAATTCGCCGCATGCGTGCATACCCGTAATTCAGGGAGCCAGAAGCGCATTGAGTGCAGACCACACTCCACAAATGGCGACGGCCTCCAAATCTGGTAACTAGTGACTCATACACAGAGGTGGCTGATGGTTGGTAAATGAGAGCTGTAAATAGTGACAACTGATAGAGTACGACTGCAGCGGTGAGCTGATCATTTCGTGGGCAGAAAACACCCACATTTTGTGGAGGTGGTCGTCACATGTGGTGCGTGGTCTGCACTCGACACGGCTTCTGGTTTCCTGTAACAGGAAGTACTACCACACACCGCGATCCCCTTACTACTTAAGTTCTAATATGCTAAGGAATGTTTGAAAACGACAGACTACTAAATGTTAACATTCACAAGTCCAGAAGAACAGATTACTTTCAATACGTTCGTTTATTAATCAACAACATGAACTCTAAGGCGGCTTCCCGCGTAGGTCTAGGGAGGCTGTTCCTTTTTGCCTTTTGTGGGTAGGGTGGCATATTCAGGCTCTGCGTGTAGGCGTTGCAGCCTATTGCTGGGCATTTTTTGCTCCCATTTGAATCTACGAGAAGGTAATTGTTTTTCAATATGACAGCTGATGCACCACATTAATATTCCATCAGGTGCAGTCTGCAACAACAGTCTGCACGTAAGTCGTCAAATGTACAGTGCAGGGAAGACCAGATTTCAAGATGGCTACAAATCCGCCAGGTCAGTCGGCGGATTGCGGCAGGATCGCTTGTTCAGAGTGTTCCTCTTGCGAGATAAAACATTAATTAGTCGTCAAATTCTGAAAAAAGATCGGTGGAACCCCAATTTTCAGCAGAACTTCGAAGAACTTTTTCATTAAGCGTATATAAGGTCACAGATCCATACTCACCTTCAGGTTGCGTTAACATTTGTATTTTTGCAACTTTTGGATTGAAGTTGACACTCGAAGTGTAGGGTTCACGCGCTGGCTTCATGAATGTTTTCTACGTTCTTCATTTGCAGGCCATTGAGCTCCGCTGCTTCTTTTTTCGACCCCATATTTATCCTTTTTTTTTGATGTCTGGATGGAAGTGGTGCAGTGGGAAGTGGGCGGTCGGGGGATCAAATCCAGGGTGGTGCGTCGTCCAGGTCAACCAAGGCTAACATCCCACGGGATTGGTTAGTTAGTACGAGACTTGTGTGGGAGGATAAAAACACTGACTTAAACATCTGCTGGCCCCAGCAAGGCACTTTATAGGCTAAATCGCATTCAATTTGCCCCCTGACTGTACAAATGGAAGTAGAATGCGCACCCATCAAGAAAGGGATTGGTCATCGGCGGATGCTTTATCCCTTCACCGTTTATTTATTCCTTTTTTGATATCCTGAAATGCGCCTGTGAGGAGTAAATCATCTGAATGTAAAGCACGCGCCATCAGCTTTCCAAAGTTTCTCTAAAATATGCCTATCGAGCCTAGATAGCTGGCCTCACGAATATGCGCTCATTTTTGACACAGGAGCAATCTGGCTCTAGTTTGGCACCACAAACTTTTCTGCTGACTTTCTTAACAGCTTAGACCGCTCACAACGCTGTATGAAGTTCACATAGCAGCTTCAGTCTCAATGTTTGTTCGCAATATTTTTAGCCCCACCGCTTTACCTAGGTCTGCCACCGGAGCTCCATGGAAAGTTGAAAACCTTACTTGGTAAGAATCGTTTGCAGCTACCGTAACAGCGCTACAAATAGCTTTTCAGAGCAATTTGGTATTTATGTGATGTGTTTGCGTCCATGCTGACACATCATAAAATGCAATACAAAGCAAACAATTACACAAAGGCTCTCGCGCTTCGAGTTTAGTGAGATCATTCGAGGTTTCAGGGAATTTCAGTGTAAACTTGTACCCTCTTCACATCGAATTCTCTCCACACTCAAAGTTTTTCGGCTGTTTTTATTCATCGCTGGGAGATATAAATGAAATTGTCGTCTGCTGTGGAAAGAAAGTGCAGGCATGCGATCTCCTACGTAGCTACCCCTTGTCGGAAGCCACTGTATCTAAGAATATCCTACTAACTATAAAGCGCTTCGTCTGTCGTTCTGTCGTCTGTCGTCTGTCGTCTGTCTTAGTGTCTGTCACGAAATTCCCTAGCTCCTGAGGACCCGCCTGGAGGGACCGGGTCAAGTGTGGGATGGGTGGGCAATGTCTCACGAAGTACAAAACACACATCAGCTAAGCGGAGCCCCGCCCACGGTGGGCGTGGCGTGCATTGAAACAAACTGTACTGACGACCAAGGTTTCAATTTCAGTGACAAGATGGCCTCGAAACTGGGCCAAAGACTGGGTAAAGGTGTGCATTGGTAAGTTACATAGAATCAGGGAGACTCGCCCCCGGTGGCCGGGGCGTTCTCCAAAAAAGCAGTGCTTTGTGAAAAAATTCATAACTCGGTTTGGAGTAAGTCTATAGTTCGGAGAAAAAGTCAGCGTAGGGGAGCAATGTCTAAGATTTCCCCAGCATGCGTGACGTGGGCGGAGGCCCGTCCACAATGGGCGGTGCGCGCTCTGAAGTGTACAGCGTTTTCTACAAGCCCTCATAATCCGGGTCGGAGAAGTCTTAGAGAGCCGAAAAAAGGTGGATAGAGGTGGGTGGAAGACTGAAAGCCAAGCGCCGTCGGTGGGCGGAGCAGGACCAAAGTGGGCGGAGTTTACGACGAAAATTTATAACTCGGTTCATATAAAACCCGACGACCGGAAAAAAGGAGGATAGAGGTGTTAGAGAAGTAGAGGTCGACTATTACCGTGGGGCGGAGCCCGACCAAAGTGGGCGGAGTTTGCGTCGAAAATTCATAACTCGGTTCCAAGAAGCTCCAGAGAGCGGGAAAAAGGTGGATCGAGATGTGTAGAGGAGTGGAGGTCGACTGCCACCAGGGGGCGGAGCCCGCCCAAAGTAGGCGGAGTTTGAGTCGAAAGTTCATAACTCGGTTCCGAGAAGTTCCAGAGAGCGGGGAAAAGGTGGATAGAGATGGGTGGAGTAGTGGAGGTCAATTGTCATCGAGGATAGAGGGGCGGGGCCTGACCAAAGTGAGCGGGGTTTGCGGCGAAAATTCGTAACTCGGTCCCAAGAAGTCCCGGAGACCGGGAAAAAGTTGGATAGAGATGGGTGGAGTAATGGAGGTCAACAGTCATTGAGGAGAGAGGGGTGGAGCACGGCCAAAGTATGTGGAGTTTGCGGAGAAAATTCATCCCTCGGTTTCAGAAAGTCCTGGGGACCGGGAAAAAAGTGAATTTAGTTCGTTTACAGAAGTAGGTCAACTGCTATTGGTGGATTGGGCATGCAACAAGGTGGGCGGAGTTTGCCAGATTCATAAATCGGTTCCAAGAAGCTCCAGAGTTTGAGTAAAAGTGAGGAGAGATTGGCGAGGAAGAGAAAGATAGGTGGGACATGCAACGGAAAAGGCAGAGTTCACCACAAGATTTATAAATGGGTCTAGAGGCAGTCCGAAATTGGGTAAAGTGGACAATTGGTAGACGCAGAACGGAAGGCTAAGAGCAATAGGATGAAGTATGGGAAAATTGGATATAATTCAGCCTGAATTCAAATATCCGTAATGTATTGGGCCAAATTCGAGAATTCACGCCTCATCATCCCATATAGCCGTAACATACACTGCGACGCATAATCTTAGTTCCACCTACAAATTTCCCAAAAACATGAATCTGAGATCGTTTCCGAAAAAGGCTCTAGGGGCGAATTGTAACACATATGAACACAGTTCTGAATATCAATATAATTCCAATTTGAAGAAAGCAAAAAAAATTATTTTTATTTTCCTGAAAATACCCGCCTTGCCAATGACGCAAAATCATAGTTCCACCTCATGTTTCTCCGCTACATTTTGCTCTCACCCAATGAAATTTTGAAGTTATCATCCTTTAAGGTTCCTCAGTTGATGGCAAAAGCAGGACCGCTGCCAGAATCTTGTAAAGGGAAAATCTTAGCAAAAGAGGTGCCGAAATTGTCGAAGTGTCAGATCACGCTGGAATTTGGTCATTATCACCTTACAACGAACAATTTCGTCGAGAATTCTACAGTATATGGTATTGCAAGAGATCTGGATTACTATCCGACCGAGATAAGCGCCATATCATGAGAAAATTGTACGACTTTATACGGCCAGGTACGGAAATCAAAACTTCTTCAAAAGGTAATGTCTCAAAAGATGCAGTTTAAGGCGTTTTCCAACACGCTCATGATAGTCACTGTCTGGAGAATAAGAAATACACTTTTTTGAAAAGAAATCCCAGAGAAAAACGAGCCTTTTTTTCTTGGAAAGTATCGCCAAGTCGAGTGAAATGGTAACACTTCATCATTTGTCATTTTTAAAAAGTGTATTTATTTTTTCAACGTTTTTCTTTCTCAGATCGGTTTTTTACTTCATGGAAAACACGTATGGAGATTAAAAAGATCAGGAGTATGGTCAGTGGCTTCAAAAAATCACAGATAAAAAAGTGTCCTGATATCGCTCGACTTGGCAAAACTTTCTAAGAATAATGGCTCATTTTTCTCCCTGGTTTCTTTTCAACGAAACTGTATTTCGCTTTTTCCATACATGGAGTGTCATGACGGTATTGGAAAACACGTTGGACTGCGTCCATCGAGACATTAACTTTTGGAGAAGTTTTGATTTCCGTACCTGGCCGCATAAAGTTGTACAATTTCACATGGTATGGCGCATATCTCGGTCGGATAGTAATCCAGATCTCTTACAATACCATATACTGTAGAATCCTCGAAGAAATTGTTCGTTGTAAGGTGACTCCGACAGAATTCCAGCGTGATCTGACACTTCGACAATTTCGGCGCCTCTTTTGCTAAGATTTTCCCTTTACAGGATTCTGGCAGCGGCCCTGCTTTTGCCATTAACTGAGGAACCTTAAAGGATGATAACTTCAGAATTTCATTGGGTGAGAGCAAAATGTAGCGGAGAAACATGAGGTGGAACTATGATTTTGCGTCATTGGCAAGGCGGGTATTTTCAGGAAAATAAAAATATTTTTTTTGCTTCCTTTCAAATTGGAGTTATATTGATATTCAGAACTGTGTTTATATGTGTTACAATTCGGCCCTAGAGCCTTTTTCGGAAACGTCCTAAGATTCATGTTTTTGGGAAATTTGTAGGTGGAACTAAGATTATGCGTCGCAGTGTATTGCTGTGCGCGCAACGCGTGCCGCGCCAACTGGTCTTACTATAACTCAAAGCTCAACTCGACCACTGAATTCACTTGGCATTGGGAGAGAAGTTGAAAAATTCAAAGGTCAACGCTAGCATATGTATTTTTTGATGAAATACTCTTTGATATTGCCATGAGTTTGCAATGGTGGAACAAACATAAAATTTGCATTTTGCGAGATGCAGAGATGATTCTAGAGAGGTTTTTTTCCCAAATGTGTACGGAACAATGGTGAGGTTGAGATCACTGATCAACACTAAGATGAGGGAAGAAGTTGCTTTATGCTAGTTAAAAACTTCCATTGAAAATAGCATTTCAAAGTTTCGAACCAAACTAGGTTTCAGAATCCCAAAAAGCAGCTGTTGGACGGCTGATTCTGGAGAGCACTCGAATCCTTCAAAGTGACTTCAAACGTAAACAAACAAGGCCCTTCGAAACAGAATCTGCGCAAACTTCTTCAACTAGTGCTTCACTACGGCCATTTAGAAGATGCTTATTCAGGTAATCGTGAACAAATAGAAGCCACGCTCTCGTTGAAAACTTGCCTTTTCTATGACGTAGGAAAATTTATAGGAAGTTGTACATTTATAAGAAGAATATACAGAGAAAAAGGAGTAAGTATTAGTTGTTTATCAGTCATTTTTTGGGACACACCACGCATTCTGCTTCCGTTTAAAATCAGAGCGATATTTGAATAGATTCGGGCTATGCAGTGTCTTGCGTAAACGTGACGATGTACAAAATTGAACGTTTTTATCCTACAAGAGGTCAGGTACCAGCTGACCATACCTAAAAAATGAAAGGTAGGCTGGCATAGTGGACGCTCCCGGGTTTGATCCCCAGATCGTGCACGTTATCAGGGTCGCACTTACAACTGCTCCACCTCCGCCCACCGACACACCACTTAGCACATTTACTTCGAAATTTCTTCGGTATCAGATTGATGAACATAAAATTTGCATTTTTCGTGATGCAAAGGGACTTTTTCCTAAGCTTAGCACTGATCAGTCAGCGCTGCTTTATGCGACTTCAGACTTTGAAGCGGGCCGCAGGAGACAATCAGCGGCCATCTCTTTGCGCCTTCAAAAAAAGGTAGGCATTCACAAGTCAATCGTAGGAGTTTTCAGAATAAATATGCGAGTAACAGGAACAACAAAAGCACCGCTGGGCGTGCTGTGCACTGCTAAGGACCACCATCCAGGAGCAAATTCAAGTGCTAGGTTGTCATTTTCAACAGAAGATGCGGTTCTGTGAAACATTCCTGCGTGACCAGTCCATTTGAGGAACATCCAAGGCTTACCTTTCATTGACTCTTCATCCCACGTTATTTCGCTTGTGAAGAAGTATGGGTTTATTTCCTCAGAAATGCTTCCCTCCAGAGACTCGGTCTCTTTTCTCGAGCTTTCAGCCGTTGGTTGGGCCATCGGTTGTTATGCTTCCACATGTCCAAATATGTAATTAAAGATAATAAATATTTTTCGCATCATAAGGTCGCTGGCGTGGGTATTAATCAAATATCGCCGTGCTTGAGTGGCCCAAAATATTATTGCTTGCCATTTTTTGTATTGAAATAACTTTAATAGGGTCTTCTTGCTATTGGAGCAACTCTCGCAACACTCTCCATTTCTTGAAAGTATGCTGATTTGCTGAACGAAATTAGGATCTCGTCAGTCCGCAAAATTTTGACAACTTCTAGGATCGATCACCTTGATTTCTGGTAGATATGCCCTTAACAGTGCCACATATGAACACCTCCGCTCGTGCAGTGTACCTGCGCACCTGGAGACTACCGTAATCTCGGCATGGAAGTAATTCGACGCCATGATTGCAAAAATAGCTGAAAAAGGAAGAAACTAGGCATGGCGGACACTAGGATCCCTGGACATTCCATTCCTGAAATTCTTTCGCCTCTAAGCTGTCTGCTTGAACAATGACTTCCCCTGCAAATGATGTTCGGCCGTAATTCATTTTGCGGGCAAGCTCACCACAATTGAGGGCATTCTCATTTTTTTTCCAGTGAGAGTTCAGCAGCAAAGGCAGAAAGGCTCGAAACTCTCCATCAAATTGGAGTTATCGAAGGCAAGCTAGCGAAATCAAGCGATTCTACTGAAGGAGACTGAAGATCATTCCATGAAGAGCTTTCAGAGGCAATCTATGTTCTGTTGAAAGCAGGGCTCTTCACGTTGTCACGAATCTGAAAATCGAACTTGCCCCTTCCTCCACACGGCCCTCTTTGCTTCGAATCGATGATGCGTTGAACCTTATACTACCTTTGATGGGCCCCAACCGCGCTCACCCCCAAATCCACAGATAAGCGTCGAGCTCGAGTTAAAATAGCAAGTTTTACCTTTTTTCACAAACTTCAGGTTCCACAGTTTTCCACCGTTCGCCATGAAACCTACGATGGTACCCATACTGGATCCGTGACAACTGATAGCCGGCCTCATCGAAGAGTAGCCCATTAAGCTTTTCGACGTAAGCCGAGTCCTGCCGACGTCATCTGAGCTAACTTAATCCCTCCGTAGAAGCCCAAGGGCGGGTATTTTTCCAAAGGAATATGTATCGACAAGGGGAAAACGTGACGCTATCGCAAGACACGAAGGCACTGTAGTGGCAAAGCATCCAAAACCACGTGAAACACCTTGTTTCTGTTGATGCAAAACGAAGCCTTGGGCGTAGGAGGGGAGAATCCTGATGCGTGAGCAGATTTCATCTTTCCCGAAATTTCTGCACCCTCCTAAGCTTAGTCCTAGAAGATGCCCCCGTATCTTGCGATAGCGCCAAAAATGCAATTCAGTGCCTCCGAGATTCTTCAAAAGTGAATTATGGAATCCACTGACGCAGAAAAAACCATTCTTCTGCTTGTCTCGAACTGGTCAGTGGTACTTCTTTCGATTGGGCCTAAGCTTAGTCTCAAAGGATGCCCCGTATTTTGCGATAGCACAAAGCACGCGATGCGACAGCATCATAATTCATCTCGTTGCACATCAGAGGAATCCTTCCCGGAAACTTCTTGCGTTCTTTCCCCAAAGGTAAATGAATGTGTCAGCTGTGATCACTAGAGACAACAGAGAGAGTTTCGCAAGAAGATCATCTTTCCGAAATGAAACAAACTCAAGAAAACCCTGTCCATGGACCTTTGAAGGTAATTCGGGCGGAGCCAAATGCGGATCATGGAAAGAGGTGCGCCTGGGGGCGCGTACATATCAGGCGACGAAATGAAAAATTCATGTGAAAACGTTCTATTTTGAAGAATGGAGACAAAACAATCGATAAAATATAATACAGTAGACGAGTAGGATGTTAGTACAGTGAGTCAAAAGGTCAAAAAAGTTCCTAGTGACGGCATTCGAAATAGCAAGTTGCCGCCGCTAGCCTTTGTAACAGATTTTCTGCGGGAATTTGAACGCGTACCAGTCTCCACGGGTTTTCGAATTGTTAACCAAAACAAATGCACTTTTTCTGGTTTTTTGTTCTTATCGTGGACGATGGGTCTCAAGCCAGTGAATTATGGGTGAGAAAGAATCATGATTTTTCCGGTGCGTGAGCTATTTTCATTAAAGGAATCCTAAATTTAATGAAAATAGCTCACGCATGCTGGAGTTTCTTCTAATCCTTAGCCTGGGTCCTGGTTTCGACTCCAGTTTCATGCGATTTTACTCATCGCCACCACGATGTTCCCGTATCTTGTGATAGCGCGTTTTGTTGCCCCACTTCATGTATTTCCTCTGAATTTGGCGAGTAATTCAAAATCTTAATTTGTGTGCAGATATGCTGCATCCGTGCTCTAGAGTTGAATATATGACGAAGGACTTAAAGGAGGACTCCACGGAAAGGACGAAGGTCGAGTTAGGGAAAAATTGCCT
>KZ345301.1:57701-76130 GCA_002352805.1 Teladorsagia circumcincta
AAGGTCGGCGAAGGAAGGGGGTCAAATGCTATTTGTGGGCGCCACGAAGGTGAACGGAGCTATTCGCGATGCACCAGAAAAATGTCGGCGACACTGTCCCATACTATTGCAGTTCCGTAAGATGCACGCAAGTGCGTGCGCCGCTAAGCTGGTATGATATAACGTGGTTGCGTGATGCGATATGATATGATATGATGTGGACATGATACCAGTGGACGTGCCAGAGACACGATATAAACTCAAAGCAATTCCCAGCAGGGTCGAGGCCGGCGTGGCGGACAATGGTCGCACTCCCTCCTGGAAGCCGTGGAGATCGCGTGATTGGCTGCGGAGACATTTTCGGTTGTTTCCGGATCACAGGGACTATTTGAAGTCAATTCACGATGCAAATCGTGATCGTGAACGAATCTCCACGGCTGGCAAGAGGAGGTGCGACTTTTGGCTGCCACGCCCACTTCGACCCTGCTGTGACTGTTGCGTTAACATATTCCGAGCGATGCATTCAGATGAGCTTTTGTGAAATTTCTCAGTTTATTTGGCGAATGCTCATCGGCCACGCTTTTCCTGGAATCTGCACGCAATATTCATATGAATATTGTCTAAATCCTCCGCTAAAGCTGACAGGGATAGCTGACAGGGAATAGGGTTGAGCCGATTGGGGTGAGGAGACAGTTACGAGATGGCTTCAACGTCATTTGAGATTGCAGTGGAAGCAGTGTTCTATGACTTCACGCATTTTCGTATCTAGGCGATCGGTGACTACCATGTTGACGTATTAGCTAGGGGGGGGGGTTGGAGGGTTAGAGGTGAAGTGGGCAAAGCAAATCATGTGCTCTCATGACAACACTCGAATGACATTTAATAACTTTTTTTGCGAAAGAGGCTCATAGATGGAAACCCTATTCTCTGCCCGACTTTTTGATGATTCGAGAAACGCTTAAACGTCAAACGTCGCTTTCCGTAAAGCGCAATCAACGGAAAACCTGAGCTAGGGAGATAAACTCACCTAGTCTACCAGAGCCAGAGCGAAACGGCTAAAATTTACATTAGTAACGTTTACTAAATTGGACATATTGAGGCTCTCCTAGTGTAGAGGTTATAGTTTGGGTATGCACGTCTTTTCCCAAATTAGAGTCTTTCTCTTGAGACGTCATGCACCAAGAAGCTCGTTGGACGAGCGAACCGATCTGCACAGTAGTGGATAATTTGCTTCAATCTCCTTAGATTCTTGTAAAGAAGCCCGTCTAGGGGAAGAAAAGGACTGTTCTCGACGAGAGAATCTAGCTTTGCAGGGGCTTATGGAGTGTTCATAGTTGGCGAGTAGGCGATTAGGCGATCACTCTACGAGAAAAATATACGAATCGATTAGGCGATTAGGCGATTAGGCGGTGAAGACTACATACGTACTGATATCATTGCTCCGCCCATAGGACGTTGTAGGCGAGTAGGCGATTAGGCGTGGCCTCAACGGGCGGAGCAGCAGATCAATACGTATCCTTACCTTATCGCCTACTCGCCTACACGCCTAATCGACTACTCGCCTAATCGCCTGATCGCACGTACGATCGCCAACTATGAACACTTCATTAGGGTTTCGCTACCATATCGAACTCGCCGAGCTTATTGTGGAGAGCAAGTTATGCAGAGTAGTTGCAAATCCATCCAACTTTGAAGGAGGTTTCCACAGTAAGATCAAAGTTGGAAAAAGAGAAATACAGCTAGTGGAGAGACGGGCGGACCGACACACAATTTGCAGGACACGCCCCTGGCGATCTAGCATGGCCGTCTGCTTGCTGCGCTTCGCTAGCGTCGCTGCACGCCCACCCACTGGCCATCTAACTGTGGCCGTTTAGCAGAAGGTAGCGAACCACCCCTTTTAGCGTTTCTGCTGGAACCGTATGCTGAATGTTGGGAAAGGTATGGGGTTCCCGAGGACGACGGACTACTTGAACCCGGTCGATTCGTCAGAAGAGTTATGGCACAAGTTGTGCAGCTACGTCCAAGCTCCTTCAAAAGGGCTGCTTCGCTTCTTTCAGGACTGAGTCTTGGAGAGAGGACGGATCTCGAAGGTGCGTCCTCTCTAAAAGGCCTAGTCGTGAGATGAACATCAAATTGGTCGGTTCAGAGAAGCGAGTTGAAGTAGTTCGTCGACCGTCGGGGATCCAATCCTCTCCCCAGCACTCATACGGCCAAAGAAGAAGCGCCAAAAGGGCTGGTTTGCTCCTCGTTCGACAGAGAGGGCGCAGCACCGATGTGAGTCACATCAATGCCGACACCAACGGCCAAAGAAGGGGTTCGTTTCTTGGGTTCTGCGCCGTTTCTCAAATCTATCTCTTTATCCCTGCTCCACAGGCCACCTCTTTAGATCTACTAGACCGCTTTCCATTGCGAGCTCTGCCTTTAATAAACATAGTGGAATGGCTGGAGGATGGGAATCTGAAAATTTTTTTCGGATTCTTCGAGATGGGTAGTTTTTTTCACCACATGCTGCATTATTTTTGATTTCAAGAAATCTTCATCGAAATCTGAAATGACGCATAGCAGAGACGATGCCGTCTGGAAGCAAAAGCTCTCCTTCTTAATGTAGACTATCACTAGAAAATGAGTTCCGCCTCCACTGATTACATCACCCCAAAGCGTAGTCAGGGTTATTTCGTGCTCGTCAAAAAAGGGCACAATGGAATCGCTCTTGATTACCCCTCAAGGGACGGACCATGAAATTCGAAGTTGTACAGCAGGGTATTAATCATATATTTTTCTACACAATTTCTGATAAATTCGAGAAGAAAGATAAAGCCGTCAGCGTTGATCAATCCCCCCCCCTCAGGATGCGCCAAGCATTCTACTTCCATTTAGAATTGTGGTAGCATACTCATTTTAATTTGGCCTATACAATATATTGCGGGGGCCCACTACATAATTACAAGTCAGTGTTTTTATTCTACCAGACAAGCCTGGTACCAATTGAGTTCGGAGAATGGGAAGCTAGGTTGGCCCGAATGAGGAGCGATGCAGAATTTCATCAAGGTCCGCACGTAGGGTAAGCGGCGCTATTTACCACTACAAAACTTCAGTCCTTATGCCGAACCCAAAAAACGGATCCATTAATGTGACATTATTCTAGTCCCATGAGGAATTCGCTTATGTATTGAGGGCCGATTTCTACATTTTCTATGTTCCTTCTGAACAAATCGTTAATACCCACCATAGCCATCTTCTGCCACGCCTGTACGCCTCCCAGTGGGAAGCTACGATGAACACAAAAGAAACCAATAGTCCATTTCCATTTGAGGAATGGAAGCATTGTACTTCGGCAACTAGCTTGAGTAGCATTGAATTGAGCGAGAGAAGATCCAGGCTTCATCGTGGAGACATAAACATATTTTCAACATTTATACAGTGTTTACTACACATTGTCTATTTATAATACTGTGCTTAAAACAACAACTCCGGATAAAATTGGTGGGTAGCAGCGGTCGATAATAAAATTGTATGCTGGGTTGGCTTAGAATGAAAAAAAGAAGCAGATTAAACTGTCGATGATACCTATGAGCGAGGGTTCCCTCTCTTCCCACTCATAGTGAGCAAAGTGAGGAAGGAGCGTTTGGGACGAGTTGTCTGGATTGGCTCGCTCCACCAGCAATCAACAGGCTATGTCAGCACGCAGCTTTTCAAGCGCGCAGGAATGAAATTTCAGAGGTGTAACGCACTGATTTCAGGCCGTTGGCTCGGTATTAAACCCTTCAGCGCGCGCCATCGTGCTCCTTCTCCGACGCTACACGCGTCCGATATTCACATACCTCCGGTGCTTCGACTCTATAAGATCTGCGGAAAGTCGCCTGCCGCCTACCAGGCTGCCGTCAGTTCGATTCCGCTGCGCCAGATTAGTGTGCTGTTGACTGATAAATTACTTGTGATTATTCTTTTCTGTGGGCTACGAGAAAGACAGACGTTAGTGAGGACTCGTCTCTAGCACCCACAAAGATCACTCTGTTTGAATAAGTCGCTTCATCGTAATCCATGTGGCGTATCACGAGGTATGCGAGAGTATCTCGTCCATTAGCTTACATCAGCCGCCATTCGCTCACTTTGTAAGGCCCTAGCGCCTTTATCATGCGGTTTTCAGTCGCGACAACAGCACTTTTGAAATACTGGTAGGCTTTTATCCTATCTTCAAAATTAATTGCTCCAAACGACATAATCTGTGGTTGTTGCTTTGGGGCATAAAGAAGAAACTCGAAGTTATACACCTCATCACGAAAAGTATCGATAAGAAATCAAATCTCGTTAAAACTCATTAACTTTTTCCCCTTCCACCACACGTGAGGGAGGTCACCCGCAAAACGACCCCCTACAACTCTAGCGTTCCCGGCCACCACCCACGCCACCAAGGCTGCTTCCAGGTTAGCTGGTTCCGAGACCGGTCGACAGGCCCAAACTTCGCACACTTCTTTCCTCCATGATGGTAACCGTAGAGCTGCCATTTGACCATAGACGCCCCCGAAGCCCCCCCCCCCTTCCTGAAAAGTTGAATACAACCCCCACCTGGATCGGTCGGTTGAAGAATGAACCTGATTCCAAGCCCATCCAGCCGCCACTTCATGAAAAAGCCGGAACAGGATGAGTAGCAGGTTTTTCTTTTCCTGGTACACCACATCTTGGAGTCTCTTTTGAGAAACCAAGATCTTTCTTCCAATGCGCTCCTAGTAAGGTTGGATTCAGCCCCAGTCAACCTCACAATAAGAGTGAGTGTGAAATAAATAATTTTATAATCCAACAATAGATATTCGTGGTGCTAATGTATGGCACCGTCCGTTTCAAACCCGCGTGGCAGACAGATTCTCATCACACGGTCGATTAGATGCCCGTCACACTCGGCGATTGCGCAGTAGCGATCGATACCGATGTGGACGGCAGAGCACGTGACAGGCCTCTGCCGGCCGACTGTATTGATCATGAGCGCAGCCAGCGCCAGCCGCTTGCACTTTTGCAGCGCGGTTGCGCAATCGCTCCGCGATCGCGAGGATTTCGCTAATGGTAAGTAGAAAATGGCAACCTGAAGACAGTGATCACGATAGCTGGAGGGCGATGCGGTTTCGATGACGCCATTGAACGTCATTGGTGGGTCAGACCCCTGTCGGGCTGATGGTGTAGTTAGGGCCGCCTCTTAGGGCTCTTCCATCAATGAGGTCAATGACGTCATCGAAACCGCACCGCCCTTCAGCTATCGAGACCACTGCCTCTAAACACTAATGACTAAGCAACAAAATACTAAAATACTGATAATACTAACAAGAAACTAATACAATAATTCGTGAGCCACCACCCCCAGATTTGTGCCGCATTTCAAAATTAAGCGAAATAGAGTGAACACAACAAAACGAAAACTCGTGGAGGTGCTAAACACCGGTTTTTGTCTTCGCAAACGGCTCATACAACCACAAAATATTCCTAATAATTTGATACAATACCATAGCTGAGTCAGTTCCTGGACGTTTTGTACTATATCATCACGAGCTGGATTAAGATGAAAAGGAGAAAATTTGCTGTGTTCAGTCTTCGTCACACTAAGGTGAGATTGATGCGCGGTATAGGTCGCCGCTGCGACCGGTAAGCCAATAGGTCTCCATCACTCCTTTTCCCTGAAATATGAATTCATTACTGGTAGAATAGATCGCGACGATGAGTTCCGCGGACATTCTACTGAAGCCATTCCAACAGACAAGTGCCGAAAACAATTTTGTAGACGAGTCTACGTTTGATATTCAACCACTCAAAATTCCTTGTACCCTATGCTGCTTCGTGGTACTCAAAAATGATGAATGTGACGGAAGGGGCGTAGAAATAGGTGGGTCGAACACATACTGCGTTGTGCGTCTACCTTGATTATGACTTCTCCTCTTGATTCGACTTCGAAGCCTCCAACCTCCATGAGAAGTTGTTGAGCCTCAGATGATAAATGAATTTTTCCAGCTGAAATCAAAGTAATTACGGAGAAATTTTCAGAACATTGGACAGACTGAAGTTATCGCCATATTAGATCACGAGAAGGGGCTTCAATTCGCTTGTTTTTGACCGTCTCCCTTCTATTTTCGTCACCTCTGCAATGGCGACCTCAACCTCCGTTTCCGATATTCTAACAATCAATCGTAAAATTTCCTTTTAGTGAAGTTCGGCACTCGTGCCTTTCCAATTGGAACAAGAGGTCCTAAATTGAGTCACTATTGAGTGGTGGGTTTTGAATCAGCATCTATTTGTCTAGATGAGCTTGAGCGCCCACCAGAGTACTAAGTTTCAGAGCTATATGTCAATTAGAAAGTTACCATGAGAAGCTTGGTCAGAAAAATGACAAACGTTTTCCATTGCTTTCCATTCTGCTTGCAGTATTTACGGTATCTCCAAACAGACAGTATCGAGGCATTGTTAGTCCCACTACTCCTGTTACAACGGACCCTGAATATTAGAAAATTATAAATTGATCTTTTGACGGCTACAACTAAGACTGCAGGACTGAGATTCCAACCCTTATCAAATATGGATGCGGACTGTCGTCTAGTGACGTCAAATCCCGAGAAAAAATCCTTGCCTTCGTATTGTAGGAAGTGATGTGACACGACCACTCCACCATATATGACGGAGCTTACTTGACTTCGATCAGAGGATATTGGAAAAAAATTGGATCTCATCTCTTCAGCGTCACTTTGCGCGTTTTTATACTAGCCTATCAACTTTTCCTATTCATTTGGTTCGTGCCAATGACTCGGTATTCAACACATTGGTATTTGCGCAAGAGCTGTCAAAAGCTAAATGGCCGAAATGATGCAACAGCCTCCATATGTGCAGGCGATCGGTTGACTTATTCTTATCCCATAACTTCAGTAGGCTCCGACTGTGTGAGCTGTTCCGGGCCTGATGGCATCGCCATTGAGAGCGCTTTCCCACCATGAACAATGAGCACTGCCGATTCTTTGGTTTTGAGGATAGGCTCAGGGTTCAGCGCAGTTCTAGCAAATATTCCGCTAAAGACTGTGCAGTTCTTCGTGCACGCGTAAAAATACCCGCCATTAGTGCAGTCATTGAATCTTGAATATGTTAACCGAGGGAACTTCAGGAGAAAAACCACGTTAGAAGTTAGCTTCTTGAGTACCTCATAAGAGGTCGAGGACGAGATAGCAGAGACGCAGACGAGTAAAAGGGTGAGTTGCAGAGCGCACTATATCAATTTAGCGTCAGGTCAAACAGGGTGTACCCTACTACGCCTTATATCGCACGTTAAGCGCTGCTACTCGTCCGCTGACCCATGCGCCTCTGCCATCTCGACGCGCGACGGGCCTCCTGTCGGGAATCCTAAATTTTTTTTGTAAGAGTTGTGACTAGAATACGTTGTGGAAATCGGGGCATGTGGAAGTTGTGTGACAAAGTGAATACTCCCAGTCTATTTGATATGTTCATGCTAAATAACGTCTAACCTGTATGCATTCCGATCCTTAAGTTTACGCCCTGCTGAGGTAGATGTGGTATTCTGAAACTTCTGAGACTCTCTATGAATCCAAGTGACATGCTGCATATCTCTCTTATATGCTGCTGGCCATTCCTGTGAGGTAGCCCACTGACGCAGAGATAACCGTCCCCAATTGTTTCTACCTAAAAACAGGAGTGCAAATAGTTTAGAAATCGAAAAAAAATCAAACTTTTAGTTAAAAAATCGTAAGGGGAGAGGAAGAAAGGAGAAAGCCAGCGCTTGTTCCAGAAAAAATTGTGGCTTGCGATGTAACGAGTTAGGTGTTAGGGTGTCAGCCTCTCGCTTGTCCATCATGCTCTCTCGCCACCCCGCCACTTGTATAGGCTTCACGGCCAGTGTCTCTTAAAACACGACCACTAAAAGATGCAAGTTCCTAGTGCGTAGCGGCCATGGAGGCCTTCCCGACTTTTTCCGCCTTTGATAGTCCTATTCGTACCTCCGGAACTTTCCGGCTCCACTATCCACGTCTCAGTAAGCTGCTTTTATACGCTGCGTAGGTGCGGACGCTGCCGTCAGTGGAGAAGGCGCGGACGGTGCGGAAAGTGCGCAGTGCGTCAGTACGCGTACTTGCGCATGCTGTGCACTTGGCACACTATCGGTAACTTCCGATCGATAATCCCTTCAGACACATTTTTTCCATTTTGTGACGGTCTGTCTGCCATTTTGCTTTTACTTGCGTTTTCCTAGCTCAAAACTTTTTCAATTTTCTAAAAGTAGCTGCTTGTGCTTTATGAATAACTCATCTGGTAGCTTATTGCCACTGTCAACATGAGCGTTCTAGGACATTTGGAAAACTCTGATTCACGTGAAGAAAATTTTTCGGATAAAAAACACGAGCGAAAGCAACATGGCACACGCAACACCTGAAAAAAAACAGAAGGTAATGAAACTGAAATAGTCGATCGGAAAGTGCCGACTGTGCGCCAAGTACGCGTCATGCGCCAGAGCGCGAACTAACGAGAGGGAACGTGATCAATCAATCACGTTCCCTCTCGTCAGTTCGCGAGGCCAAAAATGCATTCTCTATCTGGGAAGTAGAGATTAGTCTTCAACAAGGTTCTACTTCTTGTCTGTTGTTGAATAATAAGTATTCTAGCATCATCCGTGACCCGCACGAATCAATCAACCATGTGTTCTCTCCAATCGAATTTCCTCTCCAGTCGCGTTTCCTCTTTAGTCGAAGACTCGACCTCATGCACTTGTACCTGTTTTGTTGAAACAATTTGGCCCATAATTTTTTACTTTGTAATACTGGTTCGTATTTCATTCCAAAAAAAGACGACTTGTAGCAGATTAGCTCACTTGCCTTGTAAACATCGTGGGCATCAATTATACCATCGAAAATTGTGTAGAGGTCGTTCAAGAGGCTGACCACCTAGAAGTTCTTTCTTTGGACAATGGGAAGCAATGTATAACAAAAACACATAAATGTAACGATAGTGACATTTTCAATGAGAAGTATGTATTGTAATCATTTAGTAGCTCTGCAAAGAAGGATATCAAGTGAAAATCATCGAATTTGCTTTCATCCAAACTGTGGTCTTCAGTGAGTTAGGGTTTGTGCCACAGCTCATCAATATTGGGGTTTCTTACGGCTGTGAGTTTCTTCCTAGCGGTGCGGCTTCCAAGAAAAGATCCACTATATGATAGGCTAAAGCAGATGCATGACTGAGGTTCTCCGCACAGGAATAACCTTCTAATGTAATCTTTTGCGATTTCTTTATTTGAATGTTTTGTAGTTATGCGGTCTTTTGAATTTCTCTTAAAATAACATTGTTGCCTTTTTGAGTTTTACAAGTAATGAATCTATTAACCCTAGCATATCAGATCGTTCGAGGAATCCTTTGAATGGACCATGAATGCGTTAAGTATCAACTATTGACATCGGCGACTGCAGGATCTTGTAGGAGCGAAGAGCAATTCGCTGCCTCGTCATGGAGCTACTACTGTATAGTAGGCAAAAAGACATTGCAAGCCTGAGGTAAAATAGTGAGCATGCGCGCGTAACGCGATGCGATTTTACAGCTCGCGGTACAGGGTTTACAATGACAGGTTATTTTAATTAATGTGTCCTTCACAAAATGAAAAGTCATACCTGCATTGGGTTACATTTGGCAGCAAGGGTAGTGAATGACACCACGTCAGAGAAAAACACAGTCACACATTCGAACGTTTCCGGCTGAACCGACTGCCCGAGTTTTAACTTTTCAGCAACTTGTCTGAAAAAAATGAGGTTGACAATTGAAAGTTTTGTTCATAGCAACACTAGAACATTTGAGGGCTCACATCAGGAAATATGGGATGGGGGTGCTGAGTTGAAGGGTATTCTGGGTCTGGGAACGGTGAAATGCCGCGTTACTGCTAAACACTAACGCTCATCAGTATTCTGGACTTGGAAGCGTCACGGTTCAAATCATATTGTGTGGTAGGGAAGGGTACGTTATATGACGCATTTTATTCCTTACCTGGGTAGCATTCGATACAACAGGAGATCGCTCTTCTTTTGCTCCTCTGCTAACTGCTTCGTTCGCTCTTCGACCTCACCCTCCAAAGTTGAAGCGTACTGTTCGAGCATATTGAAAACGTAATCCATTAGGTTCTGATTTCTGAAGAAACCGTCATCAAATATAGTCTTCGAACGTTATTAATGCAGTCAGCTCGGAAAACTCCTTCACTCTCTTGTCTCTTTCGTTACGTTCATCACTCTTTATGGAGCCGATTAATCTATACCAATCAATTTTATTATTATCCGTTATGTTCCTATTTTGAGTTTGTTTTGATTGGCTTAAGCTCACTGTTTGTACGCAAAGATGCTTTGATTTACTCCTGGATAGTATTGATGTATTACGGGAGCGCGTCGGTTGACGCACAGTAAGTAAATAAATAAATAAAAATACCATGAAAGTACCACATGTATTGCAAGATGTGGATTGGGTAGCAAGTCTAACACGATAAGACGAAAGGTTAAGCTATTACTTTTGAGTTGGATAGGAAGCTTGAAATCTCGTTCGAAATTCATTTTCTTCTCACCTATGCATTGGCCATCAGACCCAATAAGGTTTCGCCAAAGTTCAGGCACCTGCGAGACTCCAGAATGTTTCTCAGCACTTCCTCTGGGTACTTTTCAGGTTTGTGCGTTCGTTCGTTCGTTCTTCGCAAAACTTCATACACACACGCAAAAGTGCGGTTTTCCGTTTTTAAGTCATACTTTGGGTTGATTAGGGATTTTAAACCTGGACCCAGCTTGTCTAGTTCACAAGAATCTGCTTTGAAATTTTAGAAGCGCTTCGTCCCGGATGGAGCTGTGGACCAGCTGGTGAAAAGCGCGCCTATAGTCCTTGACTCTGCAAGCACAACTCATTCGAAAAACATGACAATATCATCTTCTCCTATGGATTCTGGGTCAAAGCGTTGAAACTCTAGTTTTTCCAACCTGAAGCCACTGTTGCTTCCATGAATAGACGACAAAGCACCTGATTTCCGTCGTGAGTGACCAGATACCGCTGTCTATCGCTTTTATACACAGTAAGCTCAGTTCATGTATTTCCCATGCAGTTATTCAAAAATTTGGAAAAACCGTACACCACAAACTGGGTGTTTCAAAACTTGCACCCCTGCCTTACGTATCAAAGTGAAGCTTCAAATTCAAGATGCATAATTCTCCCGTTTTCAGGATCGTTCATAAGTAGAAACACGATTTGTTGGAAAAGTCGGATCTTTTCACTTGCCGCCTTGAATTTTCAAATTCTTCAAGCTAACTGGTCTCACTCAAATGGTTTTACTCGAATGATTTTATCAATATACTTGGTTTTGGAAAAGGCGGTCCCCTCGCATGGCAGGTTTTTTCAGGATTGTAGGAACTGCTAGGAACTGCCTACATGATCGAGGAAAAACAAGTAGTCCCGCTAATGCTGCAGTGATTTATGAAAGTGCCTTATGATCTTTACTTCGTCTCTTTTTTTATATTTCTCTAACAGGAATTCTAATGGAAGGTGCCTGTTGCTACCAAAGATCACATGAAAAACCCGGCTCGAAACACTCTAGAAGAAAGAAGTGAATCTAACGGAGGTGATGTAAAGAATTAAACAGAGAAGAATTAATCAAGGTGGAAGGGGGGGGGGAGACACCGAAGAAGTAGTTTTTCTTTGGTTGCGTATGTGCCATCAACACCGTTACTCTCTAGATTAATTTTCCGGTTGTGACATAAAAACTTTTTGAATCAAGTAGTTGTATTATTTTCATGAGTCTGTCATTGCCTATCCTTTATTTACCCCCACTACAGCGCAATAGGGTATTGCAGTTGAATTTGAGAAGGAAACCAGAAATTAGAGACTCGAACGTACAGCGAAACGTTGAACTGCTGAGCAATATACAGCAGTACCTATTTGTGTTCATGCTTTTCAAATTCGACTTCACCATAGCCATAGACGGTCTCTCGGAAGGGCGTTCCGTCCAGCAGTCACGAATGAGGTGAAGCTGAAATCTTGTTGCGTATCTTTTATGGCAAAGTTTGCAATTACCCCTAGGCAGGGAAAAATCGGCAGTCGCAATTTTTGCCAAATTCAAAATGCCCATTGCTACCATCATAGGGTAGAGACAATGAGAAACGCTGCTGATTGTTGCTGATGTCTCACTGGAAGGCCTACCGTTTCTACAAGTTGCATACCGTGGGTATACGCACATTTTGCCAGCTTATTATATGTATCAGAAAGAAATTTGTGCCACATAAGAAACTCCAAATGATGTAGTCTGTTGAGCAGGTGAAAAATCACAACCTGTCTTGTTATCGCTCAACCACGACAACTATTAAATCTATAAATTTGCCCAAAGGCCTCATGAAAACTCACCAAGGCAGGGTTCGTTTCGAGATCATCTTTTCCGCTTAAAGCAGGGCGGTGTTGATTATGCCCTCCTTTCTTGACCAGATAGAGTATTTCTGAAACGGTAAATATAAGTTGGGGTGCCCACTACATGATGAATGTACGCGATGCCTTAGATGTACCGAGATTTCGTTAGTAGGTTTTGACCATCAAACGTCTTCAAAGATAAAGGCTCAAAGGCGCAGAAAGACCCACTCCCTGTCTGCCTGTGTCTTCGTCGCTTACCACAAACATGCCACGGAAAGTGGGTTGGCTCAAATGCTTTTCTTCATTTCTCAGTGCATACGTCTTCCATTTAGAAAGTAATCTTGTTCTTCGTTTATTAGGCATCAATTTACATGGCCGTATTTCCGATGTTTTTTCAGCATCGAAACACCCCTAGTCAATATACTATTGAAGTCCACTGACGGAGGCGACAAATACGATCAGCGCAGAAGTAGTCTCCGCTCCTTGCGCTGTTCACCAAACTTCACTTCTGTATTTTATACTATTTATACTATATACTATACTATACTATTTATACTATGTAAATATACTTCTATACTATTTATACTTTATACTATTTACTACTTTTCTTCTTCTGTCCAGCTCGCGACGGTTTCCTCGAGCGCCAAGGCGATGCATGGGGCCTCTTCAGTTAATCATCTTCTCTCGCGAGGGTGACACCACCGTAGAACTGCCAGGGATATGAAATTCCACAAAGCTTCATGATCTGTTACGTTCCTACAGAAACGACGACGGACGGATTTCCGCTAATAAACTCGAATATCCTTGCATTAAACGAGTTGAAAATGTGATTAGATAGATCTATTGTAGAGGACAAATAAACACCCTTATTGCAAAGTTCTGTATATTCTACTCTTCAGTTCCTTAGTACTGTTGATGAAAAGCGAGGGGGCACTGCTGTCTCATAAATATTCGATCGCGCATCTGGTTTACGGATGAAAAACACATAAAATCATTTTCCAAACCTGACGCATCTTCTTTCCGATTATCGATATCCCATGCGGAAGTTTTCGTGACCAGCTGGGCGCATACGATACCAAAACTGAAATTTTTAAGAATGTGTTAAGGGTTGTGGTGAAGGCCTGCACAAGCGCGAGTGATTAGGCGAGTTGATCCAAGTAAACAAATAATATCATTTTCTGACTGAAATGCTCTTTGCCCCTTAGATTAAATGATGGTACAACATTCGGACTGCTGTTTTATGTGGCATATGAAAGGCAACGTTGAAAAAATTCGCTCGTTCCAACTACGATTCAATTCCACACATATTTTTGAAGAAAAATCTTCACCACTGTCTACTCACTCGTATTAAAAATTGAAATAGGCACCGACCTGTAAACATCACCTTCTTGTGAGCCAGCGAAATCTTCCCTACGCAAAATCTCAGGAGCTGTCCACAATAAATCTGAAATCTTTGAGTGTCAGCAGTAAGGATGAGGACCACAGTTTCTTGTTGACTCTCATGAAGGTATGTTATTATATGAGTCAAGCTGATGTCACATCTGTTTATTTTAGCTACAGTTTCATATAACTTCTTTACTGCAAAACTGCAACCATGTATGTTTTATAATTATGTTTATGCCATTGAGAAGATGTGCTGTGCGAGGGTCTAGTAGGCGCATGGAAATAGGTGCAATAATGCTACGCGGCACGACGATGTTCCAGAGTATTCTCTGTCAGCCGACTTCCTTTCGGAAAAGATTATAGCGTCGTATCAGTGGCAGCTGGTAGCAGAAAGAGAATACCTTTAGCTCTCTTCACATAAGAGCGGTCGAGCACTCTGCACTGGCTGCGGCGCATGCCAGCCAGTCTATACTGTGCCTGGTGGACGATTACAGTCTTCTATTGGGTTGGAGTACAATACCCCAGCGTTTTTCAAGCGTGAATTTAATCAATACAAGCATCGCTCAAAAAATCGCGTACATCTTTTGAAAATACTTTCTTCGCTCTACAGTAACGTAACTGCCGTTCTTGTGAGAACGTATAACCGTATTCTAATATAGTGCTTAGGAGTTGGGAAATCCAGACGGCAAAAATCGGCATGTCTACAGCTGCTATTCTTCAATTTAAATAAAGAACAAAACGCTGGAACAGAGTTTTTTAGAATCCAATGTTCCTACGAACATTTCCCTAACAGATTCTACCTTTTACTTGTGAATTGAAGCCATATTCATGTCGTACAAATTGATCAAATTGATAATAATGAACAATTTAAAAACGAGCTCGTTATCCTTTTTCAAATCTGAATCCAGCGATTTTTTGCGAAGTACAACCAAATTCGTAAATAATGACAGATAAAGATCACTGATTAATTTTATGCTTTTTCATTTTGCTAAAACGCCTGCGCGAAAATGAAAAATGCAAGCGCTACGCTATTATGCACCAGCCCAACACAAGAAACTTTGATAACAGAATTGATTTTTAGAGAATCGTCAAGATGAGTCGACCACCATCGGTACTTTCATGCGTGGATACTGTGATAGATGGTGAAATCGAACCCTGCCAGTAGGTCAGATAAACTCACAAAAGGCCAGTAAAGGGCCAATTACCGTTTGTTATGCGCTTCAATATGAATATAAAACGGTAAGGTGGCGGTCTCACACCAGGCACTCTACTGCTATCATTTTCTCATCGCAGTTTTGGATGTGCTCGAAGGTGAGTAGAGGAGAAGCGTTAGGTTCTGGCGATTCGCCATGCGGACAATAAAGCGCTCCTTTTCATCGCTTACTTAGGTAGGCGTAGGTCATCCTCACAACGCCTCTCTTTTCTCTTTCGTGACTGAACTTATCATGGTTGTTACATTTGAGTTCTTTTCCATCACTAATTTTACAAGAATGACAGGCTCACGTTTTTGAGACTCAACACGTTATACGTGTCATTGCTGAAAGCTATGGTACTTATACCATGAAAGGCTGTGTTGGAATGAAATGGTTCCCCGTAGCGTAACTTGTAGCGAAGTTACCCGGTAAGCAAGGGGACCGGGTTCGAGTTCCGTCTGGGGCAGAAATTTTATTAACAACACAGCATTCTTGTGAATTAAACAGCAGATTTTTCTAAGTTAAAAGCCGACCTTCTGGAAGACGCTTATCGTACACTCGCAATCTTTTCAGACCATGGTCGGAAATCTTCGCTTGCCAACGGTCGTCGACAAGGCAGCTTTTGGATGTTAGAAAGCCGTGGTATTCGAGGAACGATTGATGAATGAAATCCAAACCCTGTAGAAAGGTAGTAATATGTTATTAATTTTGTATTGAGTATATGTTACAGGACGAGGGCTACATGTTCCAATTTTCACGTGCTCATTTCTTAAAGCCAGGAATATCCTTGTGTACGACTGTTGATAAAAGAAATAAAAGTTCCAACCTGATTCTCTAGCATTGCGAAAAGAGAGTGCTTTGAAGACTTGTCTATACAAACAGTTCATAGTAAATGACCCACATTTGCGATGTCTCGAATAAGCGAGTACACAAAAATGCTGTCCATTGTTGTCGATCCTGTAGTGATTACATCGTTTAGGCTTCCTCTACTGCAGTATTTCCAAATTGAGTACAGTTGCGGCCCGTCGAAGCAAAGTCCAAGAAAACGATTAAGATTGTCGTTGTCCAGTTCTCTCATCTTAATAGTATTCTATCAGTGTACTGTACATATCACGAGATGAAAGTTCAGTATATCTCGCACACCACAATTCCGAAGATGCAATTGAAAATCGGTACTCCATCAAATTATTGCAGTAGCCTGTCAAACTGATTGCTCAATTTTATCCCATGTTCTGGACGGAATGAAGAGCACCTTTTCCATGCGTCCTCCCATTTGTTTTTCCGACATAGTACGCGTGCCTCGAAGCTTTCCAATTTAGAGAAGGTGTTCAAGATCATCTCCTCTCGTTTCTGTGATTTTATTCCAGTTCGTCATCATCATGACTTTACCTACCTCTCTCATTTACAGAATAGTAGCCTTTATGAGGACTTTAGCAGCGATGCAGCACGGTGCTAAAATGAATTCAAAACTATTACTTGTGCATGCCTAATTGAGAGATACGACAGTTGTAGTGTAATGCTTCACAACCGCGTGCCCCTCTGTGGATCAAATGAAGAAAAATCAGCATGATCCATTAAGGGGATCATGCTGATTTTTCATAGGGTTGGAATGATATGTGGGCTATCCAATATGACACCCCTTCGGCACACACTGTGCAACACTTCTCAGTGGCTCCCTGCTTTAGTTGTTTGGAGATGACGCACAGTTATTGAGTCTTCTCCATATGTATGAAAATTCAAGACTAGCCCTAACTTATTCGTAACCGTCACAAACCCCAATTTCCACTTTGTTGAAGACGTCGCTCGGTCTACTTCTGTGCTAATTTGTCACTTTCTAAATTTATGCCGTCTTGATTCCCATGAACGCCCTTATGGTTTTAACCATTTAGAGTAGTTTTGACCCACCAGGCCCAGGTATTGAGCAAAACCTCATTTTTGAATAGATGTGCAAGTATTAGAGCCAGCTAACTTGTCTTCTTATGCGTCACATATTCGTCCTGATTCATGAAAAAAGATAGCACCAGAAGCCTTATAGCAAGAACTTCTGATTGAATTTAGCCCAACTACTGGGTAGAAAAAGGCCGACCATATGGCGACTCATCGTGAAAACATTGGCTGAAAACCACGATGGAGCAGATATTCAGCAGCTGTCATGTGGCTGCACACTGCCGTTGTCACTATATCGAGGCTGTTTGTCTGCACCTCTTTTGTTCATTTCAGTGACACGCCAGAGCGTTGCCCTTCTTGTATGAGATATCTTCAGCTGCGCTTCAGCATCGCTCACATCCGCTGAACACCGAGGATTGGTGGATGACATTCTTCCGTCGACCGTAGCTGATTCAGCAGAGCGCCTTGCAGGAACTCGTTGGGTAACACGTCGACCCAAGGAACAGTGTCATACTCCGGAACTTCGCACGCAGCCATTTAGCGGGAGGAGCTGTACTATATACGGAATTCTCCAATGACACTCTACATCACTCGACTACTGAAAGTTCGACTAAGAGTTCTATTTAAAGAAGATTGTTCAAAGTGTTGCAAGACTTTGTTTCTAGTGTTTTCCGCGCTCAGAAGCCTTGCGTTAGTTGATTACAATGCTACATCCTGAGAAGTGGATTTCCAAGAGAATCATCAGAAATTAGGAAGCGTTTGGTCTCACTACTTTTGAGTGAAGGTCCCGAGCTGTGATCGTCCTGGACAGTGTTGAAAAATTAAAAACGAATTTCCAGAGAGGCTACGTTCTTTTACGTAGCACATTTTCTTCTATAGAGTGAGAAGCGTATACATTTGGAAGACACATATCTGATTGGGAAAAATATATTTGGTATCATTCAAAAGAGTCATGACCATACCTTTCTCATCTCTACACAGTCCTGCGAGTCCAGCTGTATTCTGGCCTCATGTTTCGTCGCCGCCACGCATTCTTTCTTAAAAAGGGAACTCATTTGAAGCAGAGAATATCAGATTGTACTCAGTCGGTGAACCAAAGTTCTTTACTCAGCTCACTGTCAAACCCTATCATGTCTGTCGCGTAAGCGTGCGACCTCAAGCTAAGAAGCTCTATAGGCATGCACAGAAGGAAGCCGCGACGTGTACGACTATATAAGCTTCCAGATCCTTGTCTGGTGCCTTGAAATCGTGCGCCACCTATTGGCAGTCTCGATGATGAAATCATACTGAGCTCTCGCTTCTCGCCTGTCACGTCAGCCGAGCATTGAGAACACTTGTGCATCCCTATATTCATTTCTATATTCACTAGCGATACGACTCTTCGGAAGACTGACATTTCTCACAAGATCACAGGGATAACATTCTCGCGCCAGCACGCAAGGTACTCGTTGGGTTAAAGGACGAATATACGCGGAAAAGGCAACCCATTTCAAATTAACTTAGCGGTGACGAGTTTTACAGTAATGAAGGAAGAATCCTGGAAAACGGCTTAGAACCCGAGAAATGGATTCCCTTTCTGTGCCCTTGATCTCGCCAT